>JAJJWW010002273.1:0-187573 GCA_023531295.1 Papaver armeniacum
AGAAGAAGATGTTCTGTAAATTTGTTATGCAAATACCAGGTGGTAATTAGTTTCTGTCCTACAATACAAAGGAAATGATCTTCAAGGAAATTCATACTCTAGGACCCAAATTTTCTCAGGACAGTTTGATTCTATATAGATGAATTAATGGTGTTTATCATTTCACCGAGTCACTTGCTCCTGTCTAACTGAACATCTGCTGCGAGTTTGTAAGGATTTCTTGTTCGACGCTTCTTGGTTGCATAATATTTTGGTTTTGTTGCAAAAGTATGTTACTAGATAGGTAGTTTAACTTTGATGTTCAGGGTGATTAAATCTTTTCTTAGTTATATATGCTCTCTGGCTATGTTGGAGTCTTTGTTATTTTCTTTTTCTTTTTATTTTTCTTAGACAATTATCTGGTTACCGCTCTTCAGCTAATAGAGTTTGCAGTTACCTCAATTCGTTTGAGCAAATGGGGCATAGACTGCGCTGGACAGGCTATCTATGGTTGAAGCTTGCCGATGTGGACAAAGGATACTTGTTTTATGAGAAACTTCCAAACACATTGGCATTACGAAATATGAATTAAGAAAATAAGGTTACAAGCAACATATTTTGTTTAACGGGCGCTCGATCACACAAATAATGGGTAAAGAAATCTTATTGCCATTGCTAGAAGAAATAAACAAGCATGTTTAACCTAGAGAACCGTGGAGAGCTTGAGTAGCATTGACAACATATATACAAACAATATATATACCAATACTTCTTTAATTATATCCCAATTCCCAACTCTTTCCTAATATCAGTTTGCGGTTTCTACACCAGTACTAGCGTTGACGGTAGATTGACGGGCGAAAACAAAGGGAATCATCATCAGCCTTAACACCTACAGAAATATAGGTGATCGATGTTGAGGACATTAAGCAGTAAGTTATACATTAGATGAACCTATATATCTCAACGTGACCAAAAACTCAACATATGCAAATGAAAATGATGAAGAGTACAACTTACTTGGTGCACCGGACAGCGCCAATATAATCATCAGAACAAAGAGAAGAGCAGTCGACAAAACTCTAATGAATCTTTTGTTCCGCATGATTTGATTTCTTTCCGTAATGATATTTTCTGATTTCATTTCTGTTTCCCTCTATTTATTAAAAACATTATAACTTTGTCAATAACCAATAAAAAAAAAAAAAAAAATACTATCGACTTGTTCAAATTGTTTGTCATTGGTCAAGGAAAGCACCCCACGTCTCCCACGAATTTTTGATTTTAGAACATAATCATGGCTTCTCAAAACTTCATCAGCAAGATGGTGATCTCATCAACAATAACTTGCTTGAAGAAGCGGAAGCGGTTGAAAAAAGTTGTACACCTCTACTTTCATATCAGGCTTTTGTTGTCCAACGTTTAGATCTCTCTTCATAAGTTTTTCCTCTACTACTATGTTGTAAAAGGCGCTAGGCGATGCGAGGCGCCCTAGATGAGCGCCTTTTTTTAGAAAAAAAACAGTTTTAGTTATAATTTGGCGACTGGGCGCCTTTTTTTAGGCACCAGCCCTACGCTTAGTACACCTTTGGTGCTTGAGCGCCAAAGGCGCTTGCCTTTTACAACATAGCTCTACTATTACTCATTTTTACTTTTCCTTTTCGACACCAACACCAAGTCATCAACTCAACTCCTTTTCAAACTACATAAATCCTTGAGAAAAAAAGATATTTGTTGGAATCTTACCAGATTTAAAATAACATTAATACTATAATTGCCGATATCTACAGAAGATTAGGAAGAGATTTGGAGAAACGTGGTAGTAGTTATTATTGTTGTCAGGAAGTTAGAAAAATTAATCATTTTTGTCAAGTAAGTTCTTAATCACTGTATCTTCTAACTAAAATGATGAAATTAATTTAATATCCCAAAAATGCAGAATGCATGTGAATATAATACTAATATAGTACTACTAAGTGATTTCTCGATCAAGATGTGCGTATAATAAAGACATTTCTTCTCTATAAGTACAGACAGCATTAGGCAAAATCTCGCAGTTTTTAAGTTGACTAATTGTTCCTGAACAAAATTTGGAATAATGGCGAAGAATGCTTTCATTTTCTCTCCTTTCTTCGTTGGTATACTTTTCCTAGTTGGGATTGCTTTCTTCTCTGAGTAAGTACTCACACTCCACTACTTTCGTGGCTTTAAAATTATGAAACCGTTATCAGAAACATATTTTTTCATTTCGACTATTATTCATATACCAACGGTTCTTATTCCTTTTGGGTGTTGTTGTATTTGTGTGATCGAAATGATATTACAGAGATGGAGGTGGTGTGAGAGGTGAAATATTCTCCTCTTGTAGTCCTGGGAACCCTTTCGGATATAGGGTTCAGCAGGATACTTGTTTGGGTTGTAATAGTTATTGTGATTCACTTGAGCTTCACGGGAACTCGTTGAATTCAGGTGTTAAATGGGGGACGTGCTTTCTGGTTGCTGCTCTCGAACGGGTTACACATTATATTTGTGTGTGTTGTGTTGTTTGAAGCAAAATACTATGAGTTATTCAACCACATTATATATACTCTAACAGGTGTGTGTTTGCTCGATCGAATTGGGTTTTGAGATTTTGTGTAACTTACAGTATTTTCCCTACTTCTAATGATTCCGAATCTCTCTTTCTTTCGTAAATTAGATTTTTGTATCTTGCAACGCAATAACTTGGCAGAATTTCAAAAAGGGTGTGTAAATATTTTTATATTATTGGAAAAAAGAAAAGAAAAAATCAATAATATTGTTCTTATGATATATCTGCACAGTCTTTGTAACGTAGTAGAGATCAATATGATCAAAAGATTAGAACAAATGAGAGACAAGAAAAAAGAAAGAAAGAAAAAAACTCATACGTGAAAAACAAATGAACTTTGTCAATTTTTGCTTTAACGTAATGCTTTAATTCATTTTGTGATAAGGTATTTACTTTGTATGCCATAAGAATTTGTCATTTTATTATTTTTGTCCTACTTTCTGTATATATTCCACTAGAAAAATGAACCCCCGTTGAGCTCATAAATAAGGGTGTCTATGGATATCCGAAATTTCAGAGTCATTCAAATTCGCATCTGAAATATCAAATATTATTCAAAAATGGTATCAAATTCAAATATTTTAATTTTTTATCTAAAAAACTGACCAAATAGATATAAATTGGGATGTAAATGTATTGGCATACGGAGTAGTTGTATCCAAGATTTTTTTGCATAAATATGTATGTAGTTTTTTCGTTTGTGTTTCAACACTTGACTAAATCTTATTAGACACATATTTATAAATATATTAATCCTAATTACTAATTTTTATTACGGATATTAGTGTTTTTAAGAAAACACGGGCACTTTAGTATCATATTTTATTACATATCCGTTTTGATTTAGAATCGGATTAGGATGGTGTTTCCAATTTTCTAATTCGCATGCCAATATGCCCATGCATTCGTTTACGACTTTACTTCTGTACCCATAAGATTTGAGATGCCATTGTATCAGCGGGGTTGACTAACTCTGACTCTATCCCCCAAAAATCCTGATTACTACAGAAACACCTTCTATTTTATCCTATATTTAATAATTATCCCACCAAATAATAGTATTTAGCCCCCTAAATTTCCATAAATTATTTTAGCACCCCTCTAAGAAAATTTTCATCAGCCCAAGCAAAAATCGATCTTTGCTATGATTGATCAATGCGGATGAACCGTTTTTTCTTCCTAATTATAAACTTGAATAACACATATACAAATATAAGTGCATGAGCAGATGAGCTTTAAATTAATTATACCGGCCGGTCAGCTTCCTTTCCTAAACAAAATATTATCAGCCAACTACACGTATGTAGGGCTCGTAGCTGCTAATGGATATCTATTCTCTTGGGGGTTGCCAATAGAAGTGTTTTTCCTAGGTTGTTGTTCGCAAGAATCCGATTTTTGTCGAGAAATCATCAAAGGTTCTATGCGCGCTCAAAGGCGTAAAACAGTTTCTAAGGGTGAATGATTTGCCTTATCGATGGATATGTTAAACGTGGCAAGAGATGTCAACGCTATCGGTGTGTTGTTCAAGGACGTAATTATAAGCTTTTGACTCTTCATATATGTTTTGTAGGATGCCGTTGAGAGACAGCCAAATCAAATCAAATCTTCCATGAAAAACTGTGAAATGAAATATTAATATCAGATCAAGATCGAAAAACATATACATACAGATCTTGAGTCATCTTACACTGGTGATGCCCTCGCAGAAAGAGAGGAGAGATACACGACGCAAGCAGGTTTGGGAGATGTTTAAATATTATCAAAAACTCTTGGCAGACCGCCCTTTCAAACTAAACAAAAACAACGTACTCACAGCAAAACCAAAGTTACTCCCTCACAAGTCAAAGTCCACCTTACTCGACTGATCCAGAATACATGCATCTTACCCAGCGCATATATAGTGTAAACTATAGGTGATTAAAGTTGCACTAGATTTGTGTATGTGCCAAGTATCGGGCATGTATTTTCTTTTAACTTGGTGCATAGGAGGCTTTGTCCCGTTTCGTGGCGATGCGTGTTTGATTTCGTATGTGCAGGGTTTCGTCCCGCGCCTGGTGGCGACGCATTTTTTTTTAGTGTGGCGATATGTACACATTAAATAGGTGGTATAAAAAATAAGAAATATGAGCGGATTTTATTTATTTATTCTTTTTATTTTCGTAGAAAATATGGGTTTTTTGTTTTCCTTTATGTATTAATTTGGAAAAAGAGTCCTAATAGAAGTCATGAACCAATCAAAATCACAATAGGACATCAAAAGAAACTCTCTCTCTCTCTCGCCTACTCCTAATATCAGATAAAAAAACAACTAAACTGATTTATTACAATAGGACATCAAAAAAACTCTCTCTCTCGCCTACTCCTAATATCGATAAAAAACAACTAAATTGATTTATTACAATAGGACATCAAAAAAACTCTGTCTTTCTTACTCATATATCGTAGAGAAAAACAACTAAACCGGCAACCGATCTTGCTCAGATCTGGTCCCTTTTGGGCGAATCTGAGGGGGGTTTTCACTACTTTTACTTGATTTCATCTTATTTGTTATTTTAGCTGGATTTTTATTTATTTTTTTCTTACCGTTTGGTGAATTTTGTGCACTCTTATGGTGGTTTTATGTCCTCTTTTCAAGAGAATTATCTCGGTTTTAATGGTCGTTCTCGGTTACTTGGTTGGGTTTTTAGATCACTAGTGGTGCGTCCATTGACGAAATCTCCATCTATCACTAGTGGAAAATGAATTTTTAACCACTTCCCAGGCTTTAAAAAAACGACTCCCCTGAGCTTGTAGTAACTAGACGAGCTGTGAAGCACAGTTGTAATTTTAAAAAAAATTAAACTTGTTTCAGCCACAGTCGTTATATTAGGGGATATTTTTGTAAATAACTAGTACTCTCTAATAGAGTATAAGAACTACTGTTGGAGAAACTAGCTTATGTGGCCCCGGTTTCATGGGATAATACCCTCACCTACCTTATCTCTTCAGTTTAGTATCTCGATCTCATTCATTCACAAAATTTCATTCACAGACGTCCCCTTCTTCTTCCACAGATACTATCACGTTCTTCATTTTTTTATCATCACAAATCATAAACTCTTTTGTTTTATCAGCAGTTCAATTTTAACAAAGTTTATCATTATTTTGTTCTCATCATCAAATTCAGCAAAACCTCGAAGAACCCTAGAATAAAAATCCAGTTTTTTTCTCAATAATTAAGTTCAAAATCAAAGTTAGAAATCGAAGACAAATCCCTATTCTAGAAGTTCACTGTCACAAATCATAGCTTCATTAAAACCTTATCTCAAAATCAGAACGCTTGCATCAACAGAAATCAAACGTGGTAACCTTGGGTCTGTTTTTTTTTTTTGCTTCTGAAATCATCAGGGTAAATCAATCTTGTTCTTGTTTGATTTGATAAAAAAATTTGTGTTATTAACGATTTGATTTCACTTTATTTTCTCTCGTTTTTGTTTTTGCAGTAAGGTGTTTCCTTTTCTTTTTGTTCCTAAAATCCTCAAGCAGTCAAGTGGGTTGAAGATATCTTCTCCTAGTGTAAGAAATAAAAACCCTAAATCTTCTATTGAATATTTTTGTACTGCTGGTAATAATAATCTCGAAAGCTCTTTACTCTATTTGATTGTTTGAGTTCGTTTTTAGTATTTGAAAACCTTGCTCTAGTTTTGTTTTACTGAAGCTTTGAGTGCTGAAGATTGAGCAAATCTTGTTGGTTATCTTGTTTTGTAGATTTGAGTTTCAAAAGCTTCGACAAAACTCTGATAAATTTTTAATATTTACAGAAAGGGGTACATCTATCTACCTGCATTTCTATGTCTTGGGTTTTTGCTCTAATTTATCAGCCGATACTTGAATCACTGGTAAGACATTGTTAATTTCAGCTTCAATATACAGATCTTTGTTATGAGTAACTATACTTTATCATAAATTGATCTTTCTGCAGATAATTTAACAAAATGTTGTTGTGGGTATTTCGATATGGTTCATTGGTATACAACTTTGGTTTTTATTATGATGAGAAAGTTGTAGGTTTCATGAAAGGTCACAAGCGTGTATTTGATCTAGGTATGAAGTTTTTTCTATTATGGAATTAATAGTATATTCAAAGCTTCATTATGTGATTGATTTGGGAGTGTATGTTTTACCGTGACTTATTTAGATTGTTTATGTTTTGGATTTCAGCATGCATTGATCATAGAGGTACCCCTGAACATCCAGCAAGAACATGTACCTTGGAGGCAAAGCGAAGGAGAAATTTGGTAAGTAATTTGGACATTTACCTATATTAGGTTTTGATTGAGGGTCTATCTAGTATCACATTGAATGGGTCTATCTTGTATAATTATTGTAGGCATATTTTCGTAATTAAAACGAATGGACTTTGTTGATGGAAGTTTTGATTTTTCTTGTAGAATCTTGGATCATTGACAATTAATGTTCATGCTTTTGTCGTACTAATAATTATTTATTATTTTTGCAAGTTGTTTTGTTTGTTCTATTAACACTTTTTCTTGAAATCTTTGTCAGTGGGGTGTTGCGTTCTGTGTCAAAGGAGGTCCTGAAAAGGAAAGACTATCAATGGAGGTACGTTTGTTTTTAAAAGAGTTACAAATTTGTAAATATGGGATCAAATTGATTACAACTAAGTTTTATTTGTATAATGATTATGTGTCTCTTGATCTTTGTGTAGTATTTGAGAGAGAAGAGAATGCGAGTACGATCTTAAGGCGAGTGTCGACTTTTACTGCAGTAAGTTCACCTGTTTTTTTAATTATGTTTTTGAATGAAGGGTTCTGATTTGATTTGGGTTTGTGTTGTTGTTGTTGCTGCTTCAGGATAAGGTAATGTCATCATTTCATGGCCAAGTTCTTCACAACATCAAAAGAGACCAATGTTTTTTTTGTTTTTGCTTATTGTGCAGCTACCGTAGGTTCTGTATTAGCTTATGATTCAGTTGTAATGGTATAATGTTTGCTCTCAAATGATTACCTAGACTGTATATGATTTATGAGGCTCTTTGTTCGAACTCTTCAAGATATGTTACTAGAAGAAGAGGTGATTCTATGCATGCAACTTTGCTTACATATGTTTTCAATTTTACTTAGATGTGATGGTCAGAGATTTAAATTCAGTTACGTGATGATGTGTAGGAGAAAAAGAGACGGAAGGGGAAGAAAAAATGGTAGCAGGTTATAGCTTAACTGGTAAAAGGGCTTGTGCTAATTCCTTTTATTTATTTTCTTTGTCAAGTCGAATATCTCGTCACTCTATCTCTACCTTAAGTCATTTATCTCTTTGTTTTTCGAAGATGGTGAACCTTTGAGTTTAGTACTACTAGTCACCATGAGGTTCAATTAGACGTACAATGACCAGGGCATAGTATTTTCTGGTCTATCCCTGATTATGCAGGGGATGTAAAGAGTAATTAGTTGCTTGAAAGGAGTAATAGTTGTTTGAAAGAGTCGGGTAAATTTTCTAGCAGGATGTAATTAGTTCCTACAATAGTGTCGGGTTTATTTGTTTTCAATATTTTCGTAACACACCATTAATTTATTTATTTTTTTGCAAGATGTATGCGAGGTGGCTACGTAAGATGTACAATAATGGAAATGAAGTGCTTAGGTTGGATAGAGTCTCTTTCAGGGATGTCGAAGCTAGGTGTGACTATTTACTGCACTGCGGTAGTTATAACTGGCTTTACTTGTCTCAACTTCTACACACAAGTAGTTTTAAAGTTTCAATTTTCTTCTTATTCTTCCATGGATTCAAAACCAAGCACAGAGTTTTGAGTGCGATAAAAGGGGATTCGGTTTGGGTAACCTAAAATTATCATGTGATTAATCGGGTCCTGGGTAATTTATGAAAACCCCAGTCTTCGGATTCTTATTAAGTTTCATGATTTCGTTATGATTTTGAGCAAAACCCAGAATTCAATTTCTTCCTATTTGAAAAAATTAACTGAAAGAACATCATAGTGCCTGGCAATGTATTGTGTGAGGTATATCATATGTATGACTAGAAGGTATATCATAAGATGAAAACCAAACGTAATTAGCTTGATTTTTTTTAGTGTACGTATAAGTCGCATATGTTTCTCACTTGCTGGATCAGGCAGATGTATGTTAGGATCCTTATTTGCGGATTGTATATATAAGCTGGCTTGTAAGTGTTTCATGAATCTTTATTAATGAATTTATTCCATCTACTTGGCATAAATTTTGAGTAACTTGTAGTTGTTGATTGCAGTGTTCTAGTTTATCTTGTATTAAGCTAGCCAACTAAGCCTTTCAATCACGTAGTTGGAAAAGCTTTTGAATGATCAATCATGGGGAATCACTTACATTGTTGAACAGGTGAATTATCATGAATGCTTACTTCTAAGTTTGTTTTCCCTTTTATTTCTTTAATTTGGTGATCAAATGAATTGATATGTATATTAATGAGCCATCTGCTTGCTTATTTAGGGCTTGAAGAAGAATGGTTTTCCTATGCCAAATGCTGTGGATTTTAATAGGTAAACTTGATTATGGGACTTGTCTAAGGTTATTCAACGTAACTACATCCTGATCTGTAGCTTGGCTGGCTAACGCATCCAGTAGTCTGGTTGACGGTTATTTTCAGCAACCAATTGAATAATTATAATGCAAAGCTTGCTATGTAGAATGAAACAGAAAGGGGTAAGAGGAGTTGTAGCAATTGTTGAACCATAACCACAGCTACAACAGTCAAAGCTTGATGCAAGACAAGCTAGTCATGGTGGTTAGCTTCAAAGGGGAGCTTTCAGTTATCCAATTTCACATTTCTTTTGGGTACCTTTTTGCAGTTTTATTTCTCTCATGTTGCTTGGTATAGATGGCGCAGTCCTGAGGGTTAAATGCAAAATTTATTGAAGATTGTTGAAAATTTTGGTTAAGTTTGTAAAAGAAAGGGAGGTTTAACATTGCTTTTAGTGTTGAAATTTTCCTATTTTAAACTTGGGTGATTTTAATTTATTGAATTTGTACATTGAAATTATCGTTCAATATAAATCTTTATTTGGGTTTCCTTTCCTCTTTCATTAGTTTGATCTTCGTTGATTGTAGCTTAAGATTCGGTTGAATCGGCATAAGATTTAACCGAATCAAATCATTTTTTTATAGAATATAATCAAAATAAACTACCGTGTTCATCGAGTTATCAATTAATGTTAAAGAAAGTGGTTTTTTAAAGAATTAAACTTATGTGAAAAAAATCGTTTGGAAAAACCACTTTAAAATTAGAGCTGATGAACACAGTCGTTTTTTGCGATATAACCTCATGTCCTGTCAGTGGTTTAACTTCCATTTTCCACTAGTGCTATTTTGTCTCCGGCGAAGGAATATTCACTGGTATCTTCATCTTTGAATATTTGGTGACAAGATCTTCATCAAAGATGATTTTGATTTACTTGGAAGTTTCATCATTAGGTATAACAGATTTGAGCAAATCACTCCTACTGTAGGAACACATTTTTCTTAAAGAAGAAAAACAAACTAAATGGTTGTTGAATCGAGTCTTATTCATACTTGTATTTGTCTCACTCCGGTAATCATTCTCTTTCTCTTGTCGAATTTTCGGTAATTGTAATGAGCCGACCCTCCACCGATATTGTCCCCACTTAGCCACTGCGGTTATTCGGCAGTGTGGGGTTTTCAACGGGCATCTCTGCGATAATCCAGCAGCAACTTCCCAGAAGGTCACCCATCCCTGGATATTTTTGCACTGTGTGGTTTTCAACGAGCATCTCTGCGGTAATCCAACATCAACTTCCCGGGAGGTTACCCATCCATGGATTACTCCCGTCCGAGCATTCCAGCAACAACTTCCTAAGAGGTCACCCATCCCTGGATATTTCCCGTTCGAGCACGCTTAACAGCAGAGTTTTCTGCCAACTTTGGAGCCAGTTGTGCTGAAAATGCCTCGGTGTTAGGAACGGAAAAACCATTACCTATATTCCAATTGGCGAACCCTACCTTCCGAATCGGGATATTACAATACCACCACCTTAAATTGGAGTCGTCATCGTCTCCTGGAATATATATTCAAGTCCAGATCTTTGATATTCCATGCCCCTCATGAGACAAGCACCTGGAGCACCCCGTCCAGCATACCTTCCCACCCTCGGCAGGTGAACCAACGTCGGCTCTGAAACCATTTGTAATGACCCGACCCTCCACCGATATTGTCCCCACTTAGCCACTACGGTTATCCGGCAGTGTGGGGTTTTCAACGGGTATCTTTGCGGTAATCCACGTCATGCATCCCTAGATTACTCCCGCCCGAGCACGCTAAACTGCAGATTTTTTTGCCAACTCTAGAGACAATTATGTTGAAAAGGCCTCGGTGTTAGGAAAAGGCCATTACCTATATTCCAATCGGCGAACCTTACCGGTCGAATCGTGGTATTACAAGTAATGTACTTCTACGGTATGTTCTTGCTTCTATGTATTCTTCTATTGTTTAACCTAAACTCATTGTAAACTTGAATTTCCACTAATGAATGGGTTCCTTATTTATTAAAAAAAAAAGGGGGGATAGGTACTCGACTTCCGAATTGAATTTGAACTTCCATAAAATTCCAAACACGGTAAGTTAATTTTTCCTTTCGAGTTTGTAATGTTTGAACCAATCATACGTTACCAAGTGTCCTCACTAAAACTCTAGTTTCACAAAAGGCTTATTTCGGCCAATAGAAAGCGAGAGTTTCCTCACCGTTCAACGTGAGAACTTTATCTTTACATTACCTTAATGGGATTGTTCAGGGACGGGCCTAGCAAGGGGCTAATCCGGGCTATAGCCCATCCCTATTTTTGACCTAACAATTTTTTGTGTAGGAAATTTTTAGAAATTTGTATTTAGCCTTATAATAAATCAATGTAATTAGCCTAAATATTTTTTAGCCCATGATTTTTTATTAAAAAAGTAAAAAATTTCTTCACCCATATTCACGATTTGTTATAAATTTTGTGGATTTTAATAATCTAAATCTTGATTTATTTAGTATTTTCTAAGAAAATCCATGTTAACCATTAATTATGTAATTTCTTAAAAAAGAAAAAGATTGTCGCGACCTTTGGCTGCATAGCTAACCAGTAATTAATATTTTAGCTCTAAATATTCCCGAGTCCGTCCTTGGATTGTTAGAGATGTAAACCGCGCAGGACCAGCACAGGTTATCCCATGAAGTCACGTACTTACTATGTTGCATGTCGTGTTAAATGATGTGGTATGCTATGATGTGCGAGAAAAATAATCGTGGTGTGCTCTGTTGTGCTATTTTATGTTTTCAAAGAAAAAAAAACAAATCCAAATACTTGGGTATTGAATGAATTGTTATAAAAAAAAAGTCAACATAGCGGAGATAAAATGTGAAAAATTAGCTTGAATGAAGACTCTTTTGTAAAAATATACACGAAATATGATGTATTATGTCATGTTGTGTAGTGTTTTATGCATGTTACGATGTGCTTTCTTAACGTGTTATAATGTGCTTTGCCACATGCTTATCCGTACCGCTTGCTATGTTATTGTGCTGATTAATCTGACCCAATGCAGCCCACGAAGCTGTAGTGTTGGGATAAGTCATGTGTTCAAATTTTATTGTGTTTTGCTGGGTTGTGCTCATACTGGCACGACCTAATTTACATCTCTATATATTTTTATTAAAACTTATCAATTGTTGTTCTGTTTTGGTAATTACATGCTACAGATTTTGTCTAGTATTATCTCATTATTTCGGTCATTCTAAAAACCATTCAAATGCAACCGATATAGATTAGAATTATGAAAACCAAAGAAACTCGATTTTAACAATTGAAACATTAATGCACTTACAATTGTTAAAACAGCAAACAAAATTACTAAGTAATTTAGTAGCACTGAAATTCTTCTAAGTTTGATGTTAATGATACAACGATCTTTATTTCATGAGCAGATAAAATGGGTACCAAACTTAGTGCATTGTCTCTTTCAATACTATCAATATAATGGGTGCTAGTGAAATCATATTAGTATGTCGTGTGTTTTCTTATTTCTAGTACATGAGTGGGATTTAACGGTATATATACATTATTGGTGACTCTTAAAAGAGAACAAAGAGTCGCTTCATGGAAGGTCACACCCTTTGGAAAAGTTGTTTCAAAGTCAAATTGAAAGGTTTCATAAGTGAGGACAACTCATTTTTGTGGTTCTAACTATTTTTTTTGTTTTTGTGAGGATGTGAAAAATTAATTGACGTAGCGGAAGCGTATAACTTGGATCAAGGATCCAAAAGATAATGAAAACTTGTGTGAAATCAATAGATTCACAAAAGCTATAGCAAATTAGAGAACAATAATAACTAAATAAAATATCTTTGATAAATCAATAAGATAATAATGTTGAATGTGTAGAAATTCTACAAGGCTAGGCCTTCTTATATAGGCTTCACTATTTCTTAAAAGTAATAAAACTAGAAAAGGAAATCATACTAAACTAGGAAACTAGTATGTTATAGAATACTTC
This sequence comes from Papaver armeniacum, assembly GCA_023531295.1. NCBI lineage: Eukaryota > Viridiplantae > Streptophyta > Magnoliopsida > Ranunculales > Papaveraceae > Papaver > Papaver armeniacum. The sequence continues at coordinate 13,109 of JAJJWW010002273.1, forward strand.
TAGAATAGGGAATCATAAATTAGGAAATAATACTAGAAATAGAATACGGTTTGACTCTAATGTCAAACAGGGGTGACTTGGTCTAGATGTTCTACATCAGGCCCCCCTTCTTGAAAAGAACTCGACCCCGAGTTCGGTGTTGGGAGAGAAACCTCACCGCCTGGAAAATAAGGAAAAATATCCTTAACGTTGAATGTGGGCGAGATATTCATATGAGCTGGGAGGTCAACAACGTAAGCATTATCGCTGATCTTCTTGAGAATGCGAATGGGGCCAATCTTCTTGTATTTCGTCTTTTTGTAGGTACCAGTGGGAAAACGATCCTTGCTTAAGTACACCATAACTAGATCACCAACTTCATAAGACCGAAAACGTCGTCGCCGATCAACATCTAGCTTATACTTGGCATTAGCAGGTTCCAAGTTTTTATTGACCTTATCATGTAGCACTTGTAGGGACTCGATCATGTGATCAACTGCAACATTGGAACTAGGTACTGATGGTAAAGAGTAGAGAATTATTCAACATTGGATCTTTTAGCGCAAGGTTCACTTTCTAGTGTTGTTTATACTTGCGATTGCTCCACAGAATCCCTCTGCAAGGTTTCACAATTTCTACTCGTGTAGAGAATTATTCAACAATTACGGATATCCTAATTCTCTACTAGCATTAGGTTAACTAATAAACTAGTTCAGTTGTCCACGTAAACAATTTATCAATCAAACATAAAATTAATTATTGTAAAAACAAACAATAATCATGAAGAGTTAAAATAGATTTATATGCTAAATTGAATCATATATTATAACTTAAAATTCACCCCAATCACTAAGAAGTTTAGCTATTCATGGGATTAGTGAAACCCAAGAGATACATATGATAAAAGTAAGAGAAATAATTACGGTGATGAAATAGCTCCAAAACCCTAGGTTCTTCCTCTTGTGTTCTTCTCTCCAAAAACTTGATAAAGATAAAAATATTTTTCCAAAAATATTAGAAGTCTCTTACATAGGTAACCAAGTTGTAGTTGCGCCCGTGCTTAAATCCCGAACAAAATAGTTGTCAAACTTCCCAAAAACGCACAAACAACTTACTTCCAAAGTCTCGGCGTGAAAAGAAATAACCACAGCTAATGGGCTCATGCTCAAATATCCAAGTCCAACCCATTTTCGTTTTCATTATTTGGCTTGTTAGTTATGCAAAATCTCTTGTGATCAATCACACACAGAACGGAGTCTGTTAACAATGGATAATCACAAGACGTCTTTAGATCTACAAACAGTCTAAAGATCCCGGTCGAAACTTCGATCTAGTTTGAGTGAATCTTATATCAGAAGAGAAGATTCTCAAGCATAAACAAACAAGGTGCAATCAAAGTTCAACAACCGTTAGTCAATCAAATCAATCGTAAACTAATAATAAACTGCAATTATCTAGTTTCCCACCAACGGTACTCGTAGAGATTCCCAATCCCAAAGAAATCTTTAAAACGAGCGGTCGTAAGAGATTTTGCCTAATTAGGGTACTCTCCTCTCCGAATAGACGGCTCCACCAAAGAATAACACAACAAGGTAGTTTGGTCTGGTTTCCGAGGATTAGTTTGCTCGAAATGCAAACTTCAATATTTATAGACCAAGGAAGTTTGGACACCAAGGAATTTCCAAAACCGAAAATATTCTCAAGATATGAAATATATTTCCAAATTCGGTTTCCATAATTCCTGGAAATGCTTTGTCCAAATATTGACCGAAATCTCAAAGAGAAAATCTCCAATTAGTAAATGCACATTACAAATTTTATTTTCTAAAGATATGCATTTTAATTGCTGGAAATTAAAAGCATATAAAACTAAAAACCTTAATTAAAAGATTCTCAATTTATTTCGATCCAGGATTCTCCTTTAGTTATTATGGAATGTCTTTGAACAATAAAAGATAAGAGTTATTGTACATGTTCAAAGTATGTCGACATCTTTACTTTGTAAATCCTTTTTCATATTTACAATCTTGGAATCGATTCGCCACACTTCCAAACAAGTTTAGAATTGGTTCATCTGACTTCCAAGAACTATGTGATTGATTATCCTATAAAATCACCAATCATGGATTTCACGGTTCTACCAAAACAAGTTTCGGTTCTACCTCCATGTGGTACTAGGATCGGTCACACTAGCTTTCCAAAATTTGGTTGAATAGGTACTAGGATCGGTTACCACATATTTATGGTATTTAACTTGTATTCGGCTGCACAATTCATAAGATCAGTTACCAATAACTAAGACTTGTTGCACCTCTTACAAGGATCGATTCCACACACTTGTGATCGGTCGCACCTCTCACTAGGATCGATTCCACACACTTATGATCGGTTGCACATGTTACTAGGATCGGTTCCCCAATGTCTAGAGTTGGTCATACCAATTACAACATATCGATCATACCATCTCATGTGATTACTTAAGATTGGTTTCACGAATAAAAGTCATAACAATACAAAAGTCAAGCCTTGTGAATAGTTTTACCAAGATACATAAACAAGTTATGAGCGGTTATAATAAACACACATATTTGTAATCCAAAGATTTACAATGAATAACAATACCAATAAGCCTAGCGATTTCCCTTTCAATTCACAAAACAAATTTATGAATTGTACTTCCTTTAAACGAATTTAAAACATTTTTTCCTAGGACAAAATCTTCACCCATACTCATACATAATCACAATAGCATTCATACGATTATGTCGATGTCTTATATACAAAGTTCAAAAGATAGACGTTATACTTCCTATTGTAATTCCTTAATACTATGTCTAACTAGAGTATAATCATTCACAGCCACAAGCAGCTTATGTTTTCAATATGCACGACTTGAAAGATATGTTAGGAATGAAACAGTTCAAGTCAAATATTACTAACCTCAAGAGGAAGGATGATGTAGTCGTTGTAGCTCCTTACTTCTTCACATTCTTCAAGTCTTCACGTAATACTTCTAAGTCTCATATCCTAATAACTTTCTAGTAAACTTATACGAAGTTGACTCTAGTAAGTAATCAAGCGACTCTTTAAATGAGTTTTGGTTCACTAAAATATGACAACCAAACTTGACATACCAACGCTTGGTGGGTTCAACCGAGCAATGCTCTAACAATCTCCCCCTTTTTCAATTTTAGTGACAAAACTCTTACATCATATGGATAAACAAATTACAATAAACGCTTAATTCCCAAATTCAACAACACAATAACATGTATACATTCAATCCACAAATGTCGTTGTTGACATTATAATAACAAAGCTAATACTCCCCCTAAAGGTAAGATATGTATATTTTCAATTTGCACGTCTTTGTTATTCCCTTTGTAGTCCATATAACTACAAGTATCAATATGATATGTTACTCAAAAATCGACTAATTAAGCACCTTAGATCTTTTGCTAAACCGATTGTACGAATACAATCGCTTGTTCGATAAGACCAAAATAAAGATCAGGAATAACTTTATTTTTCTCATCAGGTTCTAATTATTCAAACAATAACCTAGACCTTTCACTTTTAAACAAGACAAGTACTAGGTTAGTTAACTAGCATTTCTTGTTAAGGCATTCGATTAGACTTGAATAACCGAAACCTCTACTTTGATAAGTATAACTAAGATCATAATTAACTTAGTTTCTCTTATCCGGAATCGAATTGGACTAAACAATTCATCCCGAAAATCTTCTGTTAAGCCATAAACAAATCATACAAACCAAATAAATCAACTTGCATAATTATTTGGTTCAACCGGAAGCAATTGAAACAAACATAGACATTAAAGCACCGAAATTTCGTAAGCATAAACAATTGATACCAAACAATAAAGCAAGATAACAATAGTTTTTCTTAACCGGAAACAATTGAAAAACACACACACATCCATACAAAAATAATGGAATAAACATCAATTGTACCGAAATTTTGTTAAGCAAAATCAATAAATATATGCAATAAAATCTGGCTTTTCTTAAACAAGAAAACGATTAACTAACAAATTCGTTACCTCAAATTCCGCATCCTCTTCACCCCAGAAAGATATGTCATTAAGCGCCAGTTTAAGTTAGAACTCTCGCCCATTGTGTTGTCATCCTCTCGCAAGACAAAAACAATAACAAAAACCAACCTTTACCAGAGAAAGGTTGAAAAACTGTTTTAACTAATGCAATGCAAGAGTTGAAACCCCAAAACACATATGCTTTTATGCAAAACCAAACCATTCAACATATTGTGACCTTTTCACATATTAGTTTCAATCAGATCCCCTTATGATCCTTTGATAAAGCCTAACAACATGGGCTAGAACTTAATCATGCTAAACCAAAAAGTCACCCAAACCATAAAGGTTCACACCATATGAGATCGAATATTAAGGTTGTGAAAACCGAAATCAAACATCCCATAAACATACATATCAATAATATAAATCATTCAAGCACATGCTATGTAAACGAAAAACTATCACAAGAAAAATTATAAACTAATAATTTTATTCATAAATAATAGTTTAATTCATGATAGACTTTATACAATTTGTTGAAAGAAATCAAAAATTGATGTCTATTTTTCTCTCTAATCTCAATTCTTGTGAAGATTGCTTTCAAAAACTGGATTCAAATTCTTCTGAGCACTTCCTTTTTCAGTAGACAATTTGTTCATCTCACACAGTTGAGAATGAAGATCAGCTAGTACTTCTTTTGAATCCTTTATCATTAGCTCATGATATCTAATGCAACCTTTAACAGTAAGAATCTATTTTTTTAGAGAATCTTGAGAATTATCATGATGAGAGACATCATGAGTTTCAGTCATAACTGATGCACAAAGTGCTAAATCATCAAGAGATGTCTCTTCTTTTACCAATTTATTCATTGAAACAAAATAGTCTCCTTTCGGACAGGAAGAAGGTATATAAGATGAGATAAAATCAAGGGATAATTTGGTTTATGGAAACCGAATATATTTTTCCCAAAAGTAAAAGATATTTATTATTTTCACTTAAGAAACAGATATGTACAACCTGCCCAGATTTATGCCTCCTCATAGTCAGAGTTTTGGGCAATTAGTGAGGATGCATTCTTCAACACAATCAGTGTGTGTTGAGGTGATAATTGTTCTCACCATAGATAACAAAGACATCCTTAGGATGACTTATAAACAAAATAGACTGTGTTTCCTTATGTTCTTTCTTTTTCTTGTAATTGCAAGAGTTTGCAATTTTCTTTTGAGATCTCATAAATTTACCACTCTTCAAAATCTTTATCCCCTTGCGAAGTGCCTTGATAAATTTATTTCTAAGGAAGATTGAAGTGTGGTTATTTCTTCCACATGAAGAACTTATCATATTATTAGAAAAAGTAGTTTTCGACTCTCTTGGTTTTTCACCCAATTTTTCTAGTTCAAATTTTACCTTACGGGTTTTATCTAATAGAAATTTCAAAAGTTTTCAAGTACTAGGCTTAACCTTTTATTTTCCTTAATTCCCAACTCAAGTTTTTCTAGGAGTTGATTAGACTCACAGGATTCATCGCTGCTAGAGGTGGCAAGAAGTACATTACATTAGATATTCCTTCATAGGGTTCTTCCTCCGGAATATCATCAAGGGTAGAGACATAAGCCTTGTTGCACTTCTGAGTTCTTCTGCTGGGATAATGTTTTGCCATATGTCCGAATCTACGGCACTTGAAGCATTGTACTTCTTCATTACCCTTTTTATGACAAAATAATAATGTATCAGGATCCCCTTTATCATTAGATAGGATTTCCTTAATTCGTTGCGCTAGAAGCACAATTGTTGAGGCAAGCTCTTTTTCAACATGTACCTTGTCCTCTTGGCAACGTTTCTTAGTTTGATTCTTTAGGGAAATTTCTCTACCAAAGATCTTTAACTTTCCTACAAGAGAGCTTCGAGAAAGTATAGAAAGATCATTTTATTCTATTATGACATGTTTCTTAGACTCATATCTGGATGGTAACGATCTGAGAATTTTGCACTATTTCCTTTTCAGGTATAAACTTTCCTAGTAAGAAAGAAGCATTGACAATTTCAGAAAGTTTAGTGTTAAACTCCTCAAAGGTATCGTTCTCATCCATTTTAAGTCTTACCATTTTTTTGATTTTTTTTCTTCTCTGGATCGAAAGCTGAAAAATTCGAATTAAATATTTTTAAATGATACAAGGAAACTAACTATAGGATTAAAACTACAAATTTTAAAAACATAGGATTGTTAAACTAGTATTCATCATTTAAAAAGCTACGCGAACCAACTACGACCACCACCTTTTTCAAGTATTCTCTATTTTCTCGACGGTTCCTTTCCACATCATAGTCATCGTTGTCGGGTAACCTGCCATCTTCGTTTGCATAAGTATCATCATCATAATAACCTCGTATCATCATTATTATTACCTACTTCATTATTATTATCAATATTAGAATTATATCCTTTGTTCATGTTGAACATTATATCGAGCGATTCTAAGTGTAACGAGAATCATATGTTGATTCACGAATTTTAAAGACTAAAATGGGTATATGATTTGGACACGAATTTTATCAAACTTTATCAAACTTTCAGAATTGTATAGTGAAAAGCTTTACCGACACGAATTTTATCAAACTTTCGTAAATTGTGTAGTGAAAAGCATTTTAAAACACCTATGTAAAGAATATAAACATGACTATCGAATTATATACATTTCTTATACTAACAATAATCAAATAAAATGGTAGTATTAGAATTTCTTAATGATATAGGTTATCTATTAGTTGGACAAAATTTAAAAATTAATAAAGTTATCTATTTAGGGACGTGGGGAGTATTAAAAATTAAAATACCTTGTAACAACGTTTTTTAGACTCGTTAATTTTCACGCACGTTATAACCGTTACATAGGAAATTCAGATCAATAATTTTTTTTATTTCCTATGTAACCGTTACAACGCCCGTTATTTTCAAAAAACGTCAAAAAAACACGTTTTTTGACTATATAACGCGTTTTTGGCCCAAAACGTGCTCACACCTGAGAAAACGCATTATAACGGTCACACCTAGTGTCCGACCGAGCCGCGGACCGCGTTTTTCAAACCTTGATTTTAAGGTATTCCATTCAGATGAAAGGGACAAGTCGCGCTTCTTTTTCGGAATCATTTTTCGAATAAGGTCTCAAGAGTATCCATGCTTCCTTAGAAGTTTCACATGACAGAACATGATGACGAAGATCATCACTTACTGCGTGTATGATGGCATTTAGACCATCATAGTTCTGCTTTGCAAGAGCTCTTTCTTCAAAACTGTAGAATGCTAAGCGTTTAAATTCTGCTTCTGGATATTCTACTCTTGGTCTTTCATATCCGTCTTCGATTAATAGCCAAGTATTAAAATATCGGGATTGAAGAAAGGTTCTCATAGAAGCTTTCCAAAATGGGTAATTCATCCCATTTCTTGGTGGTACGTTAACTGAATCATTCATAAGATTCATTTTCTTATAGGTTGGATCGCACCAAACACAGATTGTTAGATCTTTTTGTGTTTTCCTGCTCTGATACCAGTTGAAAAGACGAGGGTACCCAAATATACCTCAATATAAAACTTTTCCACCTATAAGTCCTTTCTCCGAAAGTGATTGTCTATGGACTGAGTCGAGACAATACAACTAATAAGTTCACACTTCGTGTGATCATCTATGGATACGAGATCGAGACAATATGACAACTAGATAACTTGTGTGATTGAGTATGGATACAAGATAGAGAAAATACAACAGGGAAGTATGTTTACTTGATAATAGGTTCGGACTTAACCAAACACAATAGGATTGCTATCAAGTAAGGAATTAACGTTTGTGTATTTACTTTAATTATAATAAAACAATTATAATTGCGGAAATAGAAAAGTAAAAGACACATCAAGATTTTGTTAACGAGGAAACCGCAAATGCAGAAAAACCCCGGGACCTTGTTTAGAATTGAATACTCTCAGGATTAAGCCGCTATACAAAATCTAAACCAACTTCGTATAGTTGAGACCAAGCAACTAAACTAAGGGTGTCAATGGATGTCCGAAAACTACAGTATTCGTTCGAATTCGCATTCGAAAATCAAATATTATTCAAAATAGTTTTGATTCGGATATCCGATTTTTTATCCGAAAATGTAACTAATCGGATACGGATTCGGATATGGAGGTATTCGCATCCGAAATATCCGTATCCGAAATTTATGTATGAATATATATATTTTTAAACCTAGGAAAGTGTAGATTGTATCTATTTTTCTTATTTTCCTTTATATTTCGGCATTTTGTTAAATTTTATTAAAAACCATAAATAATTCTTTTAATTCTAATTAATTTTTATTATGTAAACATTAATCTTGTGCAAAACTAAAAATATTTTGTTATTATTTTTCTTATGATTTGGATCGGATAATTATCCGACATCCGGATAGAAATTCGGATACGAATTCGAAGTGAAAATTACTATATCCGTTCGGATTTCGGATCGAATTCGGATAGTATATGGTATTTTCGGATTCGGATGCGGATGTGCCCTATTCGTATCCGTATGTATCCGTTTACACCCTTAAACTAAACCTATAGTTCACTCTAGTTCTGTCTCGTATCCCTCGCGCTCTACAACTTGTAATAAGTTACGCACTTGAACAATTCCTTTGGTTCATTTCCAAACAGTAAAAGGAACAAAAATCTGTTCGGTAACAACTCTTTTTCACACAAGTGATATGAGTTTGACAAAGGCACTTCCGTTTATCCCAAGAACTCCTTTGTCGGAGTTCTTAGGATATATCTTTTCAACAGCCTACCAAAGTAATTATTAAGATTAAGCAATGAATACTTTCAATCACAAAGAATTGTATTGATTCTGATCTACTCAACTAATCAATCATATCTACCACAAGGATAGACTGATTATAGTTGGATCCCCAACCGATTAAGTTTTGTGCACACCAAAGATTATGAACTCAAATCAGAAATTTTCTTTGTCTTCAAATCTTCTTAGATCTTCAATAAACACCTGCACACAATCAACTTGAATCTCTTGTGATCAATCACACACAAAACGGAGTCTCATTAACAATGGATTATCACAAGACGTCTTTATATCTACAGCAGTCTCTAAAGATCCCCATCAAAACTTCAATCTAGTTTGAGTGAATCTTATATCGAAGAGAAGACTCTCAAGCATAAACAAACTAGGTGCAATCAAAGTTCAACAACCGTTAGTCAATCAAATCAATATCGAAAACTAATAATAAACTGCAATTATCTAGTTTTCCACCAACGGTACTCGTAGAGCTTCCCAATCCCTAAGAAGTCTTTAAAACGAGCGGTCGTAAGAAATTTCACCTAATTAGGGTACTTTCCTCTCCGAATAAACGGCTCCACCAGTAACAACACAACAAGGTAGTTTTGCTGGATCTGACGATTAGTTTGCTCGAAATGCAAACTTCAATATTTATAGACCAAGGAAGTTTGGGCACCAAGGAATTTCCAAAACCGAAAATATTCTCAGATGTTGCAATATATTTCCAAATTCGGTTTCCATAATTCCTGGAAATACTTTGTCCAAATATTGACCGAAATCTCAGAGAAAATCTCCAATTAGTAAATGCATATTACTAATTTTTATTTTTCTAAAGATATGCATTTTAATTGCATAAAATTAAAAGCATATAAAACTAAAAATCTTAATTAAAAGATTCTCATATATTTTAATTCGGGATTATCCTTTAACTATTAAGGAATATCTTTGAACAATAAAAGATAAGAGTTACGCACATGTTCAAAGTATGTCGACATCTTTACTTTGTAAATCCTTTTTCATATTTACAATCTTGGAACCCATTTGCCACACTTCCAAACAAGTTTAGAATTGGTTCATCTGACTTCCAAGAACTATGTGATTGATTATATCATGGGTTTCACGGTCTACCAAAACAAGTTTCGGTTCTACCTCCATGTGGGTACTAGGATCGGTCACACTAGATTTCCAAAATTTTGTTGACTAGGTACTAGGATCGGTTACCACATATTTATGGCATTTAACTTGTATTCGGCTGCACAAGTCATAGAATCGGCTACCAATAACTAAGACTTGTTGCACCTCTTATAAGGATCGTATCCACACACTTGTGATCGGTTGCACCTCTTACTAGGATCGGTTCCACAATGTCTAGAGTTGGTCATACCAATTACAACATATCGATCATACCATCTCAAGTGATTACTTAAGATCAGTTTCACTAATAAAAGTCATACCAATACAAAAGTCAGGCCTTGTGAATAGTTTTACCAAGATACATACACAAGTTATGAGCGGTTATACTAAACACACATATTGGTAATCCAAAGATTTGCAATGAATAACAATTTCAATAAGCCTTGCGATTTCCTTTCGATTCAAAACAAGTTTATGAATTTTACTTCCTTTAAACGAATGTAAAATATTGTTTCCTAGGACGAAATCTTCACCCATACCCATACATAATCACAATAGCATTCATACGATTATGTCGATGTCTTATATAATGAAGTTCAAAAGATAGACGTTATACTTCGTATTGTAATTCCTTAATACTATGTCTAACTAGAGTATACTCATTTCATACCAAGTATTATGTTTTCAATATGCACAACTTGAAAGATATGTTAGGAATGAAACAGTTCAAGTCAAATATTACTAACCTCAATAGGAAGGATGATGTCGTCGTTGTAGCTCCTCACTTATTCACATTCTTCAAGCCTTCACGTAATACTTGTAAGTCTCATATCCTAATAACTTTCTAGTAAACCTATATGAAGTTGAATCTAGTAAATAATCAAGCGACTCTTTAAATGAGTTTTGGTTCACTAAAATATGACAACCAAACTTGACATACCAACGTTTAGTGGGTTTAACCGAGCAATGCTCTAACAACTTTAATTAATATGTTTTTTAATTTAAAGTTGTTTTTTAAACGACCACACTTAAAATTAAAATTAAGGCAATTATATTAAAAGTAATTTTAAATAAACGAGTTCAATTAAATTAAATTTAGCTACCAAACAAGAATTAAAATCAGTTATCAAGACTGTATTCATATTCGTTTTCTTCCGAGGCATCATCTTTGTCTTCTTCCACATTCTCAAACTGGCTAGTTTGTTGAGGGACTTGTTGTTGTTTGGGCGCATCCATTTCCTTATTCCATACAGCAAGTTGTCGTTCATTCATTGTTGAAGTGTTAAGCGAGAGTAGCTTGTTTAGCTTACAATCCCTATAATAATGTTCTCGCGAAAGACGACTTTTTCGGGATTGGTTTATAGCAATGCCACGGTCCCTGGCTTTATCTTCTTATATCTTCAACTTTAATTCCTTGTGCTCAGCATAATTTAACTCGTTTGAACCTCCTTCTAATGCTCGTTGGGCTGCGTCTCTCGCTGCTTTTGCATCTTTCTGACCCCCTCCTCTAATTCTCTTGACGTTGGTGTTAACATCTAGATTAGAGTTGTGTTGTTCCTGACTACTTGGAGACCCGATATACGGAGATCCAGTTCCTTCAGGTGACGAAGCAGGCCCACCATTATGAAACTCCTGCGATATTGGACCATGTAGCGATCTTGCAGGCACTTTATTACCTTCCAGCAAATATGGATTAAACTTGTTAAGCACCCTCAAAATGGTGAAACAAGTTTCATTTTGGAAGCCCGATTTGTTGGATCTTTGCCACTCTTCCCGACATCTTTGTTCCACATCTGGTTCGCCATCACCACTTTTTTTGTTGCGCCACATTTGAATGATCAAAGCTACATATTCACTAACGGATAATAAAATTGTGTGAAAACGATTAGACAACCCTTCGGCATCACGTCTATTGATGTTACCGGTTTCTTCACAAATTTTTTTAAAATCTTTTCATAAAAAGTTTTTTTTTTCTTGATAAATACCATTGATTTCATCTAATGTATATAATACAAAATTTCTACAAATTGACTCATCTTCATCCATCGTATACTTGAGACCACGAATTCTTGTGTTTCGTGGTTGTGATTGGGGTGTATCTTGTTGTGTATTTTGTTGTGTGTGATCGTTGTTGTAATCGGCGCGATGAGGATGATGCCATATTTGTTTGAAATGAAATTTATAGAAATTATATTTTTTCTGGTATATTGAGTTGATAAGAATAGTTTTGTCTGAAATAAAAGAAAAATTAGAGATGGTATGAAATTGTGAAATTTTGAGGTAGAGAATGAAGAAGGTGTACTTTAAGTTTGGAGATGAACTGAATTTATAGGGAAACAAAAAGGAGCAATAGCCATTGGGTGAAAGTCGTCGTCGGCGGTTTTGATAACAACGCGGCGCTTTAACCAGAGAAACTGGCGTGTGACGGAATAACGAGCGGTTATGAGACACACGCCAGCGTTACTGGCTCAAACGCCAGCGGTTGTGCCATGATCGCCCGACCTTCCATCGAGCGTGCGCCTGTTCTTCCATCTCACTCAACAAACCAACAAATTTGTTGAGTCCATAGTGGGATCAAAATGAACAAATCCTTGTTTTGTTGAGTCCATAGGAACTGCTATACAAAGTAGCTGGTCACTTGGCAAAAAAAGGAAAAAATGAAGTTCAAATGCTTTCCTGGTTTCATGATGCACCTATGCTTTTAATTCCAACAATAAATTTTCACACTGTCAAAGCTTATGATATTTATAGCACTAATTCCAACTTTGTATCCTTAAAAAAGCTTATACCAATCAGCCTACCCATAGGAACCTGCTTGTACAGAAAAAGCTTCATCACTGTCCATAAAGGTCCTTTATTTAAAAACTTCAAATGTTCGTCCCTAAACCACGGTAATTTCTGTAATGAAGTTGTTGAGCCCGCTTCAAGTATCAGCGCATCGCGCCTTTTCCTTTTCACCGGATCTTTCTCAAATATTTCATAAAAAATTACTACTGCATGGAAGCCACCTTTGTAGGATATTGATTTTAGTTCTGTAAAAATGAAGACAAAATTCTCAGAAATCATAATTCTGGAGCTAAACATCTGCTGAACCTTTTAAATTAGGTAAAATTTATTTTCTTACCATCTTTAAAGGAGACAATATCTGTACAAACTTCTTGTTTTGCTACTAGCATACCCTGTGAAATCGGTTATTCTGGAAAAACAAAAGGATAATTAGGGCACTTGTACATATAGGTGGACAAGCTTTTTCACATCAAGCATTACAGATCCATACAATCAAATTTGCTTACCACATTGATAGGGGATAATATCTCTAGGATCTTCTAGTTTGGGCACTGCAAAAAGCGGTTCCGGAACAACCACAATGGCAGTTAAATTTTCTGCAAAAACAAAAGGATAAATCAGGCACTTGTACATAAACAAAACAAATAAAGTTTTACAAGGGTTTAAATTTGAATTTTACACCAAAACCTTATAAAATTTCTAATATTATAGGTTCTAACCCTATCAAGTGTCATCTTACTCAATTTTTTATTTAGTTTGACTCGACTTCAACACATACCAAAAGCTAGTGGACTTGGTTAACTTGAATCAACTACTACCAGTTTATAGTAGCCGGAGGACACTAATTGTGGTCTAAAATGCATATAGACAGTCGGCAACAAACAAAATTAAGCCTAAATGTGTACATAATTCATGGTTAATTCAACTATTTGCATGATTTTTTTATTTTCAATTGCATCTAATTGAACATATTTCACTTGCATCTACTAAAAAAACAAATTATGGATCAAATCATACACAAAATAAATTACCAAATCTCATTACTTACCAGAAATTGGCTCTTTCTTTGGAAGTTTCCTCCTATTTGGTTCGATTTCGATTGCATCTTCTTCTTCTTCTTTCACAACAACAACTCTTAAATCATCTTCTTTTTGTACACCTGAATTACCCCTAATCAGACGATAATCAATGTCGAGATTTGAAGTTCGTCTTTTCTTTTTTTGATTCCTTCTTTTTCTCCATTACCAATTTATTTTTATTTTTTTTTTTGATGAATCACTAGGTTTTTGTTGAATCTTAGGAAAAAAAATCGATTTCTAGGGTTTCGTTTCCTCTCTCTCTCTCTCTTCAAGAAAACGGTGGTTTTTAAAATTGAGTTGTGGTGAGTCGGTAACGGTAACGACATGTGGTTTTGACCACCTTGTAACAATGCATCAGTAACAACTAACACGTGCTCTGTTTGCATATACTGCTTTACAAAAAGTCTTGATGAACCGCTTGAGAAACTACCAGAAAAAAAAAACGCTACACACAAAACAGTTTAGAATCGTTGGTTGCTTTAAATGAAGGCTTTTGTTAACTTGGATACCCGTATTGTTAAGGTTTAATAAAGAATTATTTTATTTCTTTGGAAATTGTGTTTTTTTGTCTTATTCTACTAGAAATTGGATTTTCTTGCATTAAAAACAACAAGTTTTGTTCCCAATGCAAAGAATTGTTGTTTTCAATGCAATAAAGCAAACAAATCTTGTTTCCAATGCAAGAATTTGTTGTTTTAGTGAACCTTAACATGTATACCGGTATAGAAGTTAACAAGACCCATGAATGAAAAACGAAAGTAAAATATTTTGAACACATTTTCAGTTTAACTTTATAACCGTCGTGGTAAATGATTTACTGTCAGTTAGCTTTAAAGTCAACACCTCCTATAGATATAAGGCAGCAAAGTAGTAGGCCTTTTTTGGAACGAGTAATTGGGGGATATATAATCTAATTGGGGGATATAGCTAAATGACAAAATATGGATCCAAATATCCTAGTCGGGTTACCCTTATATAATTAAATTATTAATTCCTAATCTAACCATCCCTAATCATAATTAGTAATTAATCCTGATTAGTAAAATATTAATGATTTGGGGGATATAATTTGTGTATTTATGTTTATTTGAATTTGTGTGGGTTAGTTGAGAGTAGAATGAGGGGAAAAAAATTGAGTAGAATTTTTTTTTTTTGAAAATGGAAGATGATTGTGATGAGAGACTTGCAGCGATGAATCTTTAACTCAATTACAACAACAATCATATCTTCAATCTTCGATTAATGATAATAACTCACAATTGAGTGGAAATTTTTTTTTTGAAAATGGAAGATGATTGTGATGAGAGAATTATCGCTAATAAGAGGTTGAAAATTTGATTTTTCTTCTTTGAATCCACCATTGTTGCAAATTTAAAAAGATTTGTGTTAAGATGGTATTCAACCAAAAACCCATGCGGCAATTGTTGAAAATGTTCATAAATTGTTTGCCACTATCCAAGGGGTTCAAGCATTTTTTCTCGGGTTTTAATGTTGATTTTTTTGGGTTTTGAATGTGTACCTTTAGATGGTAATCATGGATTCGAGCATGCCAGAGCACATGTTCCTAAGATAGTATTTTGCTTAAATTTCCATGCCGGAACAGATGAAAAGTATCCGTAATGTTGATTTTTTTTCACTTGACTACGGCATTGATAGGAAATTCTCGAGCATGCCGGCATCATGTTCCACATATAGTCTTCATCAATTCCTAAGATGGTCTTCATCTCTTCCTTTTGAACTTTTTTCGGGTATTAATCAAACCACCGCCGGATCATTGGCTGATATGAAGACCATGCCCAGATTGTTTTCCCAAGATACCATGTTGCTTTATTTTCTATGCCTAAGTGGACCGATTAATACCTTTAAAAATTCAAAACGAAGTGATGAAGACCATGCCGGAATTGATGAAGACCATAAGCCTAACATGATACCAAGATGGTCTTCATCAATTCCAAGATGGTCATCATCACTTTCAAAGATGATCTTCATCACTTTCAAAGATGATCTTCATCACTTCCGAATAAAAAAAAATTGGTTTCCAAAGTGAGGAGAAGAGAATTTGATATAGAGTGGGGAGAGTTTAGAATTTGAAAGGTCATCATCACTTTCAAGATGATCTTCATCACTTCCGAATAAAAAAAAAAAAATTGGTTCCAAAGTGAGGAGAAGAGAATTTGATATAGAGTGGGAGAGTTTAGAATTTGAAAGGGAATGGGAAATATTTGTTTCAAAGCCCTTTTTTGTAGGACAGACGACTCAATCAAAGCTAGTTCCAAATGAGGCCGAATCTGTAGATTAGCTATTTATGCAGTAATACACTAGTAATTGTTTATTTTCGGAAAATATAAAAAGCAATTTATATTAGCAAAAAAAAATTCCTTACCATATCATTTTTTTTCTTTATTTTAATCTTTTCTATTGTATCGACTATAGAAATATAAGAAGAACTGTGAAAACAGAAACCCCTAATTGTGTTTTGGTTTCAGACCCTTAAATCTCAATTTGATTGATGAACAATATCAACAAAATTCTACCAGCAGAAATAATTTCAGACATCTTAACACGTTTACCCACAGAATCAGTCTTAGAATGCAAATTAGTCTGCAAAACATGGAAGAATCTGATTCTTCATCCATCATTTCCCCAAATTCACCTAACTCGTCTCAACAATCATAATCCTGATTCTTCAACAGGTAAGTTAAGCTATGTTTTCTTGAGCTCTGATTATGATCATAATGTTAACAATACCCATCTTTACTATTTTGAATATAATCATGATGATGATTGGAATTTCGCAAAACCCATTCTTAGAAAATTGATGTTTCAAACTACATATAAAAGTTACACCTTAATTGGTTCCTTCAATGGTTTGATTTGCATTTATGGAACTCAACCTGATACACTTGAGGCTGATGGACCTGCTATTGTTTGCAATCCGGTTACCAAAGAATACATTGTTCTTCCCCATTTTGAATCAGAAATGGATCGATATGAGCATTTGACGTGTGGGTTTGGTTACCTTTCCGAAACGAATGAGTACAAAGTTGTTAGGATTTACAAGCGTAAGGAGGAAGAAGAAGAAGCTGATGTCGTCGAGGTCGAGGTGTACACTGTTGGGAGTGGTAAGGGATGGAGGTATGTTGGAAAGTTTGATTTTGGGTTTACATTTTTTACACTTTTTCAGGATACACATGGTGTGTTTCTGAATGGATGTCTACATTGGGGGAATATTGGAGGAGGACGAATGGTTTTGGTATTTGATTTGGCTGATGAAAAGTTTCGTGAACATATTTCACCTCCTCGGTTGCTAACGCACACTACTGATGATGATGATGATTCTGAAGGTCTTACTGTGATAGGGGTTTCTGGTGGTGGGATTTTATATTATGCTGTTTGTCAATCCATCCAATTTGATGAATTCGATGATGTATGGTTGTTAATGGATAAGAATGATAATCATGTTATCAAAGGACAGGAGAAACACCAGTCATGGGGTTGGAAGAAAGTTAATAGTCTTCACCAAAGAGAACCATTCGCCTTTATGGAGGGTGTCATTCCTCTACGGTACGACGAGGGCCATATCAAAAGATTTGTCTCATCAACTTCAACCTGGGAAAACCTTGTGGAATTTAATGAAATAGCTCGGCATGTGTTTCCACACCGGCACACCTTAGTTTCATTGAAAGGATTAGGAGAAAAGGATGCGAAAATATTAGCGGACAAAGCAAGTAGTGGAACCTGGTAATCTTCATTTACCTTTTGAAAGTATTATCCATATGCATAAATATTTATATGGGTTTCATTTGAACATAAGACTATGACAGTTATGTATCAGTAAATATTAGCATGTGTTTACATCGTTAATCTCGACTTTATGTGAGTGTGTTCATATGCATTTACGCTTTATTGCTTTGTTAATTAGTTCTGTTAGTCACTTGAGCTGATTTCTATAGGAGAATAACTATATCCAGACAAAATGGTGGAATGTGAGAGCTTTCGCATTTTGGAAGTTGCAATAGTGCATGTAATGTTAGTGCGTAACTAGTTAACTGGAAGTAATCATGTATTGCTGTTTCTCTTTCTTCTTGTGAACTAAAGTAGGGTTGCTTGGTGCTTAGTTTAGCTTCTGGGCAAGCAGAATCGGTATGTCTCTGAATACTCGATTGTTGAAGAAGCTTCATTATACAGATGTTTTTGCTTGTCAAGGAGAGAAAAGCATGTTTCTCAGATATTTTGCAGAACTGAAGCTATCATGTTCACCTTTATGTGTAAAAAGATTCGTTATAATGATAGGTAACCAGCTTACACTTGGGGGCTAGAGCATACTCTTAGAGACTATGAGAGGAGCATCTATGGGCTCGTTTTTCTAAGTTGCAATGCCGCGGGAAATGAAGACCACCATTGCAGAGATATGTTGTCTGAGGCGCTAGGCGAGGCGCCAAGCCCTTCGCCTCGCCTAGCGCCTAGGTGCCCAGAAAAAAATTATTGTTCACATTTTGGCAGGCTTGGGCGTTTTTTATGAGCTAGGTGCCCCTTGCTTGACTCGTGCGCCTAGGGCGCTTAGGCGAGCACCTAGCTCGTCTTTCACAACATAGGTTGAGAGTAGGACTGACACTAGAAGAAAGGCTGAGAAACCAATGCAAGTGCCAAGTTGCTATATGAATCCCTATAGCATCCTGTACTTTGAAGCTGAAAATACCAATGCTGAGATTAGTGAAGAATTGCCAAAGTTTAGGGAAGGAGCAATTAACTTACTGGTTCACTTTTTATATCGACTTTTTAATGGTTTTACTAGGCTTGTCCCGGAAATTTTGAAGGCGTAGCCGTAGAATTTTTGTTCATCAACTATAAACCCTCACTATTAATTTGCTTGTGTCGAAAATCTCACAAGGCAGTCTATGCTGACTGTAAAAATATATAAATTGCTATAATAATTACTGTATTTGGCTCTGCAGAGATACTTTTTCAGTTTTTCTACATCTGACAATGTTTTTTTTTTTTTTTTTTTTTTTTTATTTTCCTGCAGGCGTTTCCTGGAAAGATTGTTAGAATTGGGTTAGTAGTGAGACTGGTGATTTAGGTTCGTTAGTTTTCTTACATCCTGTTCTGGAGGGTTTGATATTACTCTTCAATGTTGCACTGTACAACTAAGTTGTCTTTTCTATTTCTTTGGTCTTTTCGGTTTAACAGGAGGACATGAAACTGGCTTGTGTTGTGAACTTTCTGACAGATATATATATGTTACAAGCTTTCAATAGGGCTTTCTTTGAGAAGTTTAGCTGAGATTTATTTTGAAACTTCATCAAGGCGTGAGTTCTTTCTATTTGAGTTCGACCAGTACACTGTGAGGCGCTGGGCAAGGCGAGGCGCCAAGCCCAGCGCCTAGCGCCTAGGGCGCCCTAGGCGCCCCAGGCGACCACAGGCATAGTTTGGCGCTAGGGCGCCTTTTTTCTAGGCGCTGGTACTTGTAAGCCCAGAACCTGACAATATGAAACATGAAATAAGAAAATAAGGTTACAAGAAGAAAGCCATCTGTTGCAGGAAACAAAACTTTCAGTGGATTAAAGTGGGAAACAAAACAAAGCCACTCCCGAAATGAACTGAACTGTATCAAGCAACATATCACTCTGAGAAATTAGACTTATTGGCGACTATAATTTCTTTACATTAATAAAATGTTCTTCAAGTACAACATAAATGTTACCTCTACTCGCTCTGAATGGAATGAACTAATAGCTTAATTTAATAAAAATAGGCCAAGGGATCGATCTTCACATGAAAGCCTGTGACAAAATAAGGGCGATCAACATGGAAGATCACGATGAGATAACCTGCTTAAAAAGACTACTTTCTGATTTACTACACTGCCTACAATCTACACCTACAACTAGATAAATAAGAGAAAGAGAAAGGGCATGCTACACATGACCCAATTGGCTAATCCTAAACTGAGAATCCTACTGTTCCTTTCGCTTACTTCCTTTTTGTGGATTAACATTGCGAAAGAATCATCTTTCACAAATGCAATGTTTCTACACCCTTTTGCTCCTACTTTATACAAGTGTTTGATCACGAAATTGTGATCCCCAGTGGTTTCTCATCCATCGCAACGGACCATTACTTACAACGTCCATGTAGCTCTTCTAAGACAAAAGAGCAACTTGCTTAATTTACTCCAGATGTGAGGAGTAACCGAGCACAAGTATATTCCTGGTAGAATGGAGGGGGTTCAACATCTGCCGGATCTATCACAGGTATCGCTTTTGATATATCATCCGTTAGGAATGGAATGCTGCATTAAAATAGGAACAACAAAAGGACTTGAGTTTTCTAAAATCCAAAGGGAGAGAACTACAAATTCTATATAAAACTCAACGAAAATACGGAAAACACAGTATTCATATGCAGTAACTAGATAGCAGGATCACTTTGCTAACTTGACAGATTGTTTTGCAGAAACTCTGATTTCTTATTTATGAGTTTTATGTTTTCAGATGGAAATGATCTTTATAATTTGCTGAATATTAGGGAATCAGTTTAGATGGAAATATAATCACCTCAAATCATCATCCAACAAAAATGAATTTGAACTCATATTCTCCGACTCCTTGTTTACAATATCTCTCATCTGTGTAACGACCTGGCAAAACATCTAACCATTATCAGAAAGACAGAAAAACAGTACTCCGATGCTGAAGAATGTATAATCACAATATGGGAACTTTACCTCAGTCGATACACTCTGAGTGCCGTACTTATCATCCCAGTACATTGTACAAATTCGGTATATTTGCTTTACGGTCAATGCCTGCTCATGATTTATAATTGCCAAAAAATACAAGTCAAACAGCATGTCAAAGACAAACATATGAGATACATATATATATATATATATATATATATATATAGTGAGAGAGAGAGAGAGAGAGAGAGAGATCATACCGGACAAAGATCTTGCTTGATGTCCTCGAGAGACTTTTTACCCTTTTGATGTATAACCTGAGAGTGTCATATAAGGACCAAAAGTCAGGATAGAAGAGAGTGGTACAGGGCATACATAGATCATCATGCAAAGGGGAAAACAAAAACGGATTAGTTCTCTACCAGAAACCCGACGGCTTGTCTGATAATATTCAGCTCATGCCAAGAAGTTCCTGCAAACTGTGATAAACAAATATGTTCAGGTACCACCATACCAGGAGATTTAAAACAGTAGTAGACATACGGCTCAAACTGAAAAGAAGGCAGATAATCACAATACCTCGTCTGTAACATTCACTATCCATCTTTCCAGTTCAGCTAAGCCAGATTTCACGTATTCCCGTTGGAAAACGTACAACACTCACGACGCAATAAAAGACTGAAGAAAATAAAATCAGTTAAATATAAAATTTATGAAAATAATTTACGCAACTTCAGACGGTAGAACTGGACTCACCTATTGAACAGTTGTATATTGACGAACGAAAATACTTGAGTAATGAGCTTGCGAATAAAAATGAAGGAACCTAAATAGAGGGAAACAAAAAGAAACATCAATATTAATAATGTTGTGAAGTGAAATAAAAAAGGAAAAGCTTCGACCAAAGAAGATCTAGGATTGTTCATCGCCCGAAAAGGTTATGAAACATATCTCCTCTCTCCTTCAAAACAAAACTGCTCTTTTAAAGCATGCCCATAGCAAAGAGAGACGGAAAGAATAATACAAAATCTGCTAAAAAAATATGTGTATAACAGTATCATGTTGAAATAATAAATATTACTCACATGATTTTCACGTAAGCGGATCATCAATGAATCCAAGAATTTTATAATACTTTCCCAGTTGTTAGGTGACTGCTTAGAACCACTCCCAGGCGACTTAGATGATTTCACAGCATTTCCTCGCACAGCTTTTGGTGCCTGCCAGACAATTGGTCAATATGAAATTGACAAACTCAATGCGTTTCATTCTCTAAGATGGATACAAACTAAAAAGAGATATGAGAATCGAAGTAACCTGGATGCAAAGACTAAGAAGTGGCCCTATCTCTTTCTTTGAAAGATCTCGGATCATGCCAAAATCTTCTCTACACAAGCAGCTAATTGCTGCTTGAAAAGTACAGCTGGATACCTGGCTTCAATTGATGTGTTCTCGTCTGACCCAGCATATCTAAAAGAAGATTTTAGCCCCTGAAAGAAAACAAATCTTATTGTGTCGGTAAACAAATCAAAATTGACATGGCAGCAAAATGGACTAACTGACAAGAATAGAAACCTAATAAATATAATTCCTTAAATTGAACAAATACAGCATTTTGAATGTACTCGAGTTTCTCAACGATGTTGTGTCCATGTGGGAATGGCGCTATTCCACACTAGGGTTACAAGATCAAGCAAATCTTTAGGTAAAAATGGTATAGTATCATAATTACTTACTTGTGCTATCCTCCCAGTTAATCCCGCTGAGAAGGAGTTGACAGGAAACCACCTGTACGTAGGTTCCTTTGCAGTAGGCATAGGAGGGTTGAGGCATTGGACAACCAATATGGTAAGACCGAGTTCTTGTCATCTCCAACCTGATACATTTAATAGGAACCTGATAAGAAAACTATAGAAGAGCAAGACTTGACCAATCAACAAGAACAGCCCAGGAACGGAAGAAGGGCAGGGACATAATACAACAAAAATAAGATGTGAAATGAGAAAAGACCACCTTAACAGAAGTATTTATTCCGTCGATTATATGGTCAAAAATCGCAGTTCTTTCTGACTCGAAGGCACGCCAGTGAAGGAGAGACTTATATATGATGCAAGCAGCCAAGGGTTTACTGTCATGAAATCCTAAATCTTCTTTAATGCATCTCGTGAGAAATTCATGGTTCTCCTGCACACAAATAACCATATCAAGTTCACACACCCTAAGAAGAAGAAAAAAAATAGAGGAAGGTTAAAGGGAGGGTTAGGGTGCTTGAATCAGACAAGGGTACTATTGGCATACTGATACTGTAGTCTACAGAAAAGGGTACTATTGGCATGGCCATAAGCTGAAGCAATCGTGAATAAATTGGTAAAGTAACATTAATGTGAGCTAACCTGCTGCTTCTCCACAGTCCTCCTTGACCTACGTGAATCTGTCAAGCTGTTGGGAAAAGGAACAATCATTTTTGTCGGCGTTGGTGTCTCCTGTTTAAACAGAGAATACAAAGGTGAGCAATCATTGCAGTGGAGCAGGTTCTCAATAAAAAGTTTATGGAGTTAAACATAATCTTACATATATAGACTTCTGGTCGTTGTTGGAAAGATATGGCACAGTGGAGTGCTTCTGATTCATCTAAACATAGATTTCAATCACTCGTTAGATAAATTGCATAAAATTGATGAAAGGAAAAGAAAAATAACAGAATAACATATGATAGTTTCAACTACCGTGGCATATCATCTTAAAGGTCCAATGATACTTTCCGATATTTAGATAAAAAAATTTAATCAGATGTTAGCTATATGACAAACCTGCCCACATTTCAAATGGAGCCAGAGTTATTTCAAAATTGAACTGAATTTCAGTACTACCTCAGTCAGTGGCTTCGCGTATCCAGGATGATTGCTCTTAGGTGGGGTGGTTATTGCTTTTTGTCTAAGAACAAGATTGTCATCTTCTAAGGTCAGGAGCTTTGCCTCCATACTGCATTCAGAAGAAAATACACAAAAGTTAAACCATCAGTGATATTTAAAAGTTAAAACGTAAACATATTTATGAGTTCTCTTCCCCAAGGTAAAGTTTGCTAAGACTCTTAGTTCGGAGATAACATGTAGCTGTTGAAATGATACCTTTGCAATGTCTGCTGTAGTTGTACATGTGCTTCTTCCACGCCACACAACTTCTCCATGGTATCCTTCAATTCTTTTTGAGACTTAACAAGCTCAACTTCCATTGCTGAATTTTCTTTTTCCAAAGACTCCAATGAATCCTACAGAGATATCAAACAAGGGCACAAGTCACACGAGTGCTCAAGGACACATATATATATCAATAAAGATCTAATCAGTAATTCAAAAAGGGCTGATAAAGGAGGACGTTATAATAGAGTTCATAACCACGAAACAACATACCTTCAGAACTACATTCTCCTTGTTCAGTTCTACCATTCCATTAAGTCTACTTTCCAATTCAGATTTCTCTTTAATTGTTGATTCCAACTGACTTTTAAGTAACATATTATTGTTGCACTCAGTCTTTATTGTTGACTTGGCTGCATCTAACTCCGAGTTCAACGACTCTACAGTTTTCTGCAGCTTTGATATTTCCACTTGCTTCGTCTCATCATTAGACACCTGCAGTATGATAAATACAACAATGACACTGGTACGTCTTACTTTCTACTAGATAATAACAGAGACCAAGGTCTTAACTATTAATAAATGATGTTCATTTCATTAGGTTTATCTTAAATTCAAACAAAAGAAAATATTTTAAGAAAAGCGCACCCGTAATCTTTTCTCTAGCTGCAACCGCCATGTAAGATCCTCCAACTGTACCTCAAGTTTATTCTTTGCCAAGCGTAAAGCACCAGCTTCATTTGCTTCCTGTTGAACTTAACCGCATTAGCACGGGAAACTATTTAAGCATGAGGAGGTCGATGAAAAGCGACCAGTAGAAGGAATGCATATTTTTGCAGGAAATCCAATATTGAAAGTAGACTTCAGCCCTTGTCTAGAGAGGAAAAATTGCAAAAATTATATAACATGAACTATGGCGTCCATTAGTACCTTCTTGAGCCTTCGAAGCTCTCTTTTGGCCAGTTTCTGCCTCCAAAGACATTGAATGGCTACTATGGACCGCTGCTTATTGTGGAAAGCTAACCGCACCTTATACATCCTCCAGCAGGTCTGTGTGATTGAGAAATATATATAAGAGCCATATTAATAGAGGGAAACAATCCACAGCATCCACATAAGATAATAATACAGTAAATTAAAAAGAAAAATGAAATCCAGAGATACGTTCAAATACCCTGCTGAATCAATAGAAAGAGAGTAAGATGGAGGGACGGAAGCGAGAAAGTGATAAGAGACGAGACTGGCGGATATAGTTGATAGTTCAGCAAAATATGTGTAACTATCAAGTTTGACCAAAAAATATTTTAGAATCACAACAAATGTTTACCTGTATCTGCGTAGCAGCTTTATGTTCCTTCTGGTGCAAGTACTTTTGACGAGTACAGAAACCTCTAATGCTGGACTGTATACAAAGAACAGATGAGTATAATTGCACATATGCACGCCGAAGTAGCCATCTGCGAGTATATTTTTGAATCAACACAGCTGCTGCAGCTTCTCTTCTAACTGCAAAAATTTCTCGAGCAAGACACCCTGAAAAAGATAAAGAATGCTCAACTATGGGCAATGTGATCAACTAACAGTTTCACCAAATTGAGAAGTTTCAACAAGAAGAAAGAATGAAGACCTCTGCAATATGATTGCAGCACAACTGCGGCTGCCCGGGTAGCGATAAAATTTCTGCATGCAATAAATGCCCGAAATCGACTTTGAATGATCTTTGCGGCCCTGTCCAAAACTTCAGCTCGTCTGGAATCCAAAACGGCAATTTGCCCTGCCCTGAGAAAAGCTTTTTTCTTGCCCAACTATGATAAAGAGAAATTGTAGATCAATGCAACCAGAAGTTTGTGTTGATGAAAAGAGGCCCTTCCAAGAATTCCTACTTGTGGAAATATACGACTGCCATTAGAAAATATATTCATTAAGGTAAGCTAGCACACCTGAAAATTTTCAAGTTTTAACTTGTGCAAAATCTTCTCTGTCAAAGCTTTTTCATCATAACTGCCAGGTAAAAGAAAACAAAAAGGAAATCAGTACTTGAAGGAAATGTCTGAGTATACCTGAATAAAAAGAACTTCACTGCAGAACAGTTTGACTGCATGCGTAAAAGGTGAAATAAGAATTCTGAGAAATGTAAGACATTAATAAAGTATATGCTAGATGACAAAGGGTACCTGCTCACTTTACTGAAAACTAAACCTCACCACAAACAATATAAACAAACTAAAACAAATCAACAAAAGAGAGGTAGTGCACAAAAATAGAACAGTTGATTGAAGTTAATAACTACCTTCCGTCCATAAGTTCCAGAGCTAAGAGACCAAAGCGATCAACAAACTCGGAGTAAGTCCTACGTGTAGGATAACCTGCAAGACTTATACGAACAGCCTCTAGAACCCCCTGAAAATAAAACCAAATAAAAGAGACCTACTGTCAATGGTTTGGGGTTTATTTTGGAAGCCAATAAATTTGTCCACGAGAAAATAGAAAATTAAATTAGCAGGTCCAGGTAATATTGAACCATGAGAAATTTAAACTGCATTAAGACATAAAGATAAGAAGGAACTAAACTCACCCCACATCGTAGCTGATGCAAGACACTCAGATTCTCAAACCTTTGAGGTCGATTCAAAGAGTTAGGTTTCACACAACGAATGTAATGAGGTTCTGTTGTGTTGAGGGTTTCCATTAGTGCTTGAAGTTGTTGCTGGAAAAAAAAAAGAGCAAAAAGAATTCCACGTGATTAGCAAGTCTTTATAGCAACAGTTCTGTAGATACTAGAAATCAAGCAAAACAAAAAACCATCATGTTCATATACACGCTGAAACTGCACGCAAACAGTAATACAAAGACACCCTGACTATTTCTAAGTCTAATTTTCATCCCAAGAAGATGAAACAAATCTGTTTCCCCATGCTTTAGTAAACAAAACTATAAAGTTATACAATATCGCATTAATCTCCAAAGCTTTAGCAACGCGCCAAAATCCTGATCCACTTTCCATTCCTTCTGAAGATTACCCCACAACTCCAATTAAGTTCTTTTTTTCCTTCTTCTGACTAGATATTGTAAAACACTCGAAACAAAAGAGTCAAACAAAACAAAAGATGCATACCTTAAACCTAGAGGACACGGAAGAGAACTTGTATGATGACCTTGAAGGTTCCTCTGGCGATGAAGCAAAAAGTCCAGCAACAAAAAAGCACTTAGAAGATGATAAGAGATTGCAGTGCTCCATCACCACATAATCTCTGTTTTTATCTAAGAAAGAATCTGTTTGATATGTGACCTACAAAACGAAAACAAAATGAACCACTTAGAAACTTCACTAGAAAGAAAAACTATATGCATATCAAATGTAAGTGTTGTACCAAGTAACAGTCTACACAACAATAACAGCATCGTTCCTCACAATTGCATTGAATCATAAAAGATAAGACATCCAGAAACATGTTTTATCAGTAAACAACTACAAGGTGGAACTAATTTGTAGCTGAAAATGGTCTGAGACCTTAGTCCTGACTAGATGTTTAACTAGGATAGAGACAGATATCTGCCTTATTCATGCTAGTGGCTCACATACTTCGGAAAATTTTCAGCTGCCGCCCAACAGCAGAATTATTCTCTTGACTGGTCTTGTTAACCTAACTGGTCAACTCTATCTTCTTGCCTGCTGTACACATTAAGGCTCACACACGGCGAGACAAGTGTCACCAAGCTAGAAAGATAACTTCACTAAAGACCAAGCAGGGAACCATACTGAACTAAGTTTAAGATGAACATGGATTAAACTATCAGAACAGGTATAAGGTCCAATAAGTGACAGAAAACATAATTTTTCTTTGCACTAAGATACATCACACACCTTTCCAGCATAATGAGAGAGTGCAAATCCTGTTTCAGAGAATTTGGTTCTTTCCAACCTAGGATGGGCGCGGAAATTCTGGAATAGCTTTGTCGCGAATGTTGCATTTGTTGATTTAGGAAACATGCTGCATAAATAAGAAAAGCAGGTTGATAATACACATCGCAAGAAGGACGTGATGTAAATTTTCATTTAATTGATAGACTTCTCTTTTACCAAGCTTCATCCAGGAGAGCAATGATTCCGATCGGTTTCTGCAAATGTAAGTACACTAGCATAAGTTAAGAGGTTGACTGGCACATACTCATTGAAATCAAGCAAATAGAAGAACATTACAATAAAGCTTAAAGTAAGTGGTGCAGGTGGTAATCGGTGAACACAGTGAATCACGCTAAGGAGATTTCACAAACAAAGTTAGGGAAAAATGAAGCTTGGTCATGGAGGTAAAGATGGATACTGATATCTGAGACATCCACCTAGGAAATGCTAACATATATAGGAGAAATAAAGGACACCTTTTCAATCAAATCCAAGACATCTTGGTTGTCAATGAATTCAATGTAGCTCCAATTAATTTTTTCCTTGCTGTACTCTTCCTGCTCCATCTTAAACACGTGCTGAAATGAATGTGGGAAAGAGAATGAGAAGAAATTACGTAAAATAATCAAACGCATACGGGTATCCAACAAAACTTTTTCAAGTACCTCATTGAAATGTTGCTGAAGCTTTTCATTGGCAAAATTAATGCAGAACTGCTCAAAGCTGAGGCAAAATAGAATAACTTAAGTTAACAGACATATCTCCAAATTGAATTATCGAATGTACAACAACCAATTAAACGAAAAGAAAACAAAGCGGAAAACATATTAGAATATAACCTGTTATTCTTAAAACACTCAAAGCCATAAATATCCAAGACTCCAATTTGTATCTTTGAATCTGGGTCCTGGCCAACAGACCTATTGATCTTTTCAACCAGCCTGAAATAGATATTCAAACAATGTTAATTTTTTCATAAGAGAAGCCACCCTTAAAGACATAGATCTTGAGTATATGTGCAATTTTACATACCAGTCAAACAAGCGGGAATACACAGTCTTCGCTAATGTATCCCGGCTCGCTACAGCGGCGTTACAGTCGAGTGCTTTCACAATACTTCCTTCTCGAGTCTGAATAGAACGTGTGCAGAGTGTTGAAAGCAAAAGCTTTGTATCGCACCTAAGAAGAGCTCAGACATTATTCCAGTCCTTAAAAATCGAGAACTTTCAAAATTCCAAATTTCTTATAGTATGACCATAAATAGTATAATGTAATCCTTATGGATCATATATGTATTTCTCCTTCATAATTAAATCTACACCTAAAAAAAAAGCCAAATAAGGAGGCTAATTCTTTTGTTTGGTTGGTCTGGGGCAGACATATTTTATAGTACCATCCAAAATTTAAAATAACATAGCACCAAGATATCCAAAAATCAAAAGGAAAATGAAATTTATAATTTGGCAGCTAAGCAATTTCAAAGGTGTAAATCCCCTAGAAAGTACATGGTGTTTCTTGTGCAACTCACTTACATGAATAAACTAGCAGCCATTTGAAGATGAAAGCTAGATTTCTGATCCTTAATAACTGAAGAATCGTGCTCTTTACCAGGAGAAAATTCAACATTGCCAAGATGCAGAATAGCTGCCAGGGTGCGAAATATAGCTTCCTGGAAGAGAGAATACTCATAAATGTAAAGACAATTTTCTTGAAAAACAGTGCCGTCCTGACAAAGAGACTATTCATCCTGTAAAAATAAAATCAGAATCCAACACAATAGAGAAGTTAGACAAACCTGCTCATCAACACTAATACCAACTATATCCATCGCTCTCTTTGTCCTCACATACTCCTCTGCACTACTTACTCCATCTAACTCATAGGTTTTACTTTGATTTAAGTAGTGAAAGTAACTTGGATCGCTTAACTTAAACTTCTCTGCGTCCTACAAATATGAACCAATCATCTCATATTAGAAACTATCAAATTAAGAAATCACCCAATAAAACGCTTAAGTAAAAAACAAAAAGAAAAGAAAAATATTGCAAGTGCGCGTGCTCACCTTCCCAGAGGCACATAACTGATAAAAGATGTGATAATTTCGTTCTGGATCAGTTATCTGCACTACACGTGACCGTTCCAAAAGGTAGGTTCTGATTGCAGCCCCAGATATCCTACCATTTGCATCGAACTGAATCTCAACGAATTTTCCGAAACGACTGCAAGCAACAAAAATCAATTATTAAACATATGAGATATCAAAACATAACTTTGCGTGGGCCTATCATTTTCACTGTCCTCTTTACAGCTCCAAGATTCAAAAATAACAAACAGTAATGTTGAACAGTAGTAACTCAATCTGATGGAGTAAGATGAGATAGGCCACCTCTAAGATTACAAGACCATTATACCAAAGGTGAACAAAGAAATTTTTTCAGCAACTACAAAACAAACCTTGAGTTGTCATTTCTGACAGTCCTTGCATTTCCAAATGCCTCCAAAAGCGGATTCGACTAGCATCCATCAGTGAGGAAGACAAAGATTAGTATAAGATGAACTAGAAATTAACCTAAAACAAATACTGCAATAGAAAAGCTTATGCGTAGTAAGTTCATGTGGATGTAGAAGCAAAACAACACATGAATTTAGTGAAAACCCTACTTCAAGAACTTGCTGCTCGACAGTTCGATCATCACCAGCGGCCCTTCCACCAACAAAGGTAAGGTACTGCATAATCAGTTTTGTTGTCTCAGTCTTGCCCGCCCCACTTTCACCACTGACTAAAATGGACTGACTGCGAGCCTCATTCATCATTGCTCTGATTTGTGAATTTAAACATACCTAACTTAGTACATGAAAAATACTAAGACACTATATACTTGGTTACTTAATAAATTTATAAGAACTTCAAAATACAACACACCTGTACGATGCATCAGCTACTGCAAACACATGAGGACTTAGCTCTCCAAAAGAAGCTCCTTTATACTGCTCCATCATGTGTGCATTATACAGATGAGGAAGCTTTGTAAATGGGTTAACAGCAATCAAGATGCTTCCTGTATACGTCTGCAAAGCCATACAAAAGAACAAGAATAAGACTAGGTATACAAGCTAAGCAATTACTACAAATTCATTTACTTTTAAACAACCCAGAAGATGAACCTTGAAACATGACATTTAATGGCACTGTTTTTCAATATCGAATAAGCCATTAATTCGTAGACACACTTATTGCATGTTAAGTGGAAACCTATGCCGTAAAGAGCGGAGCCTGAAAATGTCAACTCTAGCACCTTTAATGACTACTTTCTGTTAATAGTCCCATTAATCACACAGAGGGAACCATATTATACCAGCTAAAATCAACCAAATTCCCAAACATCGCTGATATCTTCGTAAAAAACAATGAATAGTATCTCACAAAATCAAAATTCATTTGCTGACTGTACTGCCAATTATCCTTAAATTACACTGACTTCTTCGTCTTGCATTCATTTCTGACTACATTGACGCTCAACACTCACTAGTATAACAAAAAACCCAAACCCCTAACGAAGAAATGTCATGCAAGGTCACTCAAACCAGGTAAATTTCGTAATAAGCCTCAATTTTCCTCTCCTCAAACTAATTCACAACTATGCCTCACCTTCAATTTTCCAATTTCAGCATAAATTATCACTAACACAACCCCAAATTTTAAAAAAAAAAAATCAACAAAATTTCAAGTCACTTACATAAATATCATTCAGTGCATATCTCCTGGCAAGATTATACAACACTCCAGGCTCATTCAAATAAGTTAATTTGGTCATATCATCAACTCCTCCATGATCAGCATCTGGATCCCTCGGATACAATTTATCCGAAGATACCAATACCTACAAAACAAGCTAACACAATCAATTTCCAAAACAAAAAAAAAAAAAAAAAATCATAAAATATTTCCAAAAAAAAAAAAAAATCAGGAAAAAATCACAAACCTTCTTTCCATTAGAAGTCTTAACATGAATTTGTTTCCCATTCACATCAACAACTTGTGCAGTCACCCATGCTGATTCTTTATCTTCAATCCAAACATTATACCCCTTCTTATAACAATTCATCTTAATAATTTCTTCCTACACACAGCAAAACCCCAAAAAAACCTCAAAAAAATCCCAAAAAAATCACAGAAAAACCCTAGAGAAATCACTTACAGTCATAACTTTGTTGCAGTAGTAGTCATTCAAATTCCTTCTTTTCAACACCAAAATCAAGTAAAATCGGTGTAGAATTTACTGAGAAATGAGAGAAAATCGATCGATTTGAAGAAAGAAATTTTGATTTTTCGGTTTTGAGAGAGAGAGAGAGAGTTTTTGTTTTGTTTTGTCGACCTCCTCCCTTCCGCGGCAACTTACTATACAGCACCCGTTCGAACTTACGACAACTGATATGGAAATGGGACTTGGATTTGTGATAATAACGGGATTGCCATTCATTTTGAATTTTTGGGTAAGGGGTAGTTTGGGGATTAATGGGAAACGGATGGGATCTATTATTTGTAGGTGCTGGCCCCGAGAAGGTACGGATTCGTTCCTTGGTTTGAGGGGACTTTATTGAGAATCTTTTGATATTTGAAATCAATGGTTGAGATTGTTTATTCCATCTGATTTGCTTATGATTTTTTTTTAAGGAAAAAATCTATAAAGCACTTGATGCTGACAAGTTGTTCCCGGCTTAGTTCACCGGTATCTACCATTCAATAAATTTACAATGATTCTGGCCAGACCGCCCCATAAACACCACAAAAACCGTCTTGTGAGAGGAGATGGTGGGACCTATCCTTAAGGAGTTAAAGGGTGAGCTGGGTCCACCAGCTGAGTCAGAGTCTATGCGGTTTTGGGGGAGTTTGTAGGTGCGGTCAGTTAAGAATTTTTGATAAATTTATGGGCTTTTTGATAAAGTATCCCTACTTTTCACATTACACTAAAAAAGTGTCCTCGTTTTTTAAAAATATGTTAAAGTACCACGTTTTATTCAAAAGGCAAATTTCATCCAGTTAAGTGTTAGGTGGTAGTTATCTTTCCAATTAAAAGTCCTATTTACCCCTGAACTACATCTCCTTGGTGGGGATCCGATGATCCTGAAAACGGTGTAACGATCCTGGACCGGGCTCGACGAACCTGAAAGAGTTGTCACGATCCTGAACTTGGCTCGACGAACCTAAAAAAAATGTTATAGAAGGTCGATTTTCCTCCAACCAAAAAACCCAAAACACTTGAAATGATGAACCCTTTTTGGGAAATGATGTAACGAACCTGAAAGCGATGTAATGATCCTGAACCGGACTTGACGAACCTGAAAAAGGATATAAGAAATCATTTTGGCAATAAGTAAAGGGCAAATATGTAAAGTAAATTAGTCTTAACTAACACTAGATGGAAGAACTAACGTGAGGTACTTTAACACGTTTAGAAAAACGGGGCGCTTTTTAGCGGGTATCCAAAAAGCGGGATACTTTATCAAAATTCTCTAAATTTATTTATAATTGTACTATAGTGATAACGATCTCGGTCAGAAATGTTAAAATTTTGGCTTGGGTGGTATAAATTTAGAACAAAACTTACATTTTAATCAGAAAAGTGGATATATGACGATGAATTTAAACTTACGCAAAGTTGGATTTGAAATTAGTAATTATTTTGGGGGACTCTTGGACATTAGATATGATCTATGAGTACAAATTGTATATGATTAGCGGTTTGTGTTGTTTTACGCCAGTTATTCACTTGGATTAATTCAAATATATTTGATTCATTTTCGACGAAAAATTATATCAATTCAATTATTACAATTAAGACAAAATCTTAAATGTACCGACAAATTATCGCTTTCAAGAAAAATTATACTAGGCATTATGTTAATTTCATTCTTTATACGCTGATTAACAAGAAACAACTAATAAAATCTGCCAGAATAGGAATTTGGTTCAAAGCTAGCCAATTTTCGTTTGCATTATCAAGTTCCAAAATGCATCTTCATCCCCAGTCTAGAAGCGGCCAAAACATCCCATTCATTAAAGAATGTGTAGTCTATTTAGTTGACTCAGGTTTTGTATGTCCCAGCTCTGCAAATCGGGCGATCAATGAGTTCCTGACTCAATAATTTTTTCTTTCAAAATTATCATTTTTCTTCTATTTCATTTATCAATTTGTTTCTTAAATGCAGTTTTAGCAAATATTTTCGTGTGTCCTTTAGTTTGAATGATTATTCTTTTCCATGTTTGTTAAAGTTTTTTATTTTTTAATATTTTGAATTTGGTCTAAATGAATGGCTAACTTTTATTGGTTTCTACAGGATGTGTTTACAGTTTGATTTATATACAATGGCGTTTGCCTTCATGTATGTTGTGATTGTTGTGTTTGCAGAGTATGTGCTTAAGCTTTTGCGTTCTCCTATGGCATGTGTTGTTGTTCAAGGTATCTTCAAAGTTTTGCGGAATGAGTTACAATTCAGAGTCAGTTCGTTCGATCAAATCATAAATCAATCCCGCTCTTCGGTCTATTCAAAAATTTCAAACCATCTCTTCTCAGTTATATTAGGAAAGTCATCTTTTTTCTCATTCTGTTTTGTTCAATCACCAGCTGTAAAATATACCATTGCAAATATCTCAACAAATCCATTACTTACCAGAATTACAGCCTTGAAAATCTTTCTCAGTCATTATATAAAAATCCTCAAAACCCCAATGGTTATATGTATACGTATACAACTTTCACAAACCTTCAAGAGAACCTCTGTCAAATCAGAAAGTACAACATGGAAGAAGGAAACACCAGTCAAGTCATGGAACTAGCTAACAAGTTTAAGCAAGCTACTCTGGATCTTGGTGACTCTAACGAAGTGGTAGTCTATCAGAAAGATAAAAATGACATTAAGGAGGAAGATGTTAATTGGGAGGTCACTGCGATTGGAAAATCATTATAGAGGGAATGATGAGCTATCAAATAGTTGAGAAATGGATCGGTTTCACTTGGCCATTTATAGCCCCAAAAGATATGAAGATTGTTGAGGTTGAACCTAACATTATGTTGTTTAAGTTCAACAAGTGTGATTTACTAAACACAGTGATTGATGAAAGGCCTTGGAGTGTAAACAAACACATTCTTGTGGTTCATGGTTTCATCCCAGGAATGATTTACACAGAGAAACATTGGGGTTTCCAACAGTTTTGGATCCAGTTAAAATATCTTTTACCAAAGCACATGAATGTATCTTCAGTTACCAATATGGGAGAGGTGATGGGTGAAGTCACAAGTATCGAACCTAAGGATGCCATTCCAAAAGGCATTGACCCAGTTAAAGTATGTGTCAACATTGATCTCTCCATGCCACTTATAAGGGGTGTTAAATGTGTAACAAATGCAGGTGTCAGTCGATGGCAAAAAAAAAATTATATGAAAGGCAACCAAGTGCTATATGCACGGAGTGCTATGTAATCAATCATGTCAAAGGAGCATGCAAGGTTGCTGCTAACTATCTTGTAAAAGCTCATGAGAAGCCATATTTCTTTGGAAAAGTTAATAATATCAGAAAGAATATAGCCATTAGATCTACTCAAGTTGCTCCTTATTCTAAGATAAGCACTAAGAAATTTGTTAAGTTTGTTATTTTTATCCCATCAAAAGATTGAGAAGCAGTTAACTTGGATTTCTTGCTTAAGAATTGTGAGGGTGATTCGTTTGAAGAGCAGAGGCTTGGAAAAAGAATTTGAATGAGGGAATAAAATGTTATTGATACTACTCTAGCTGCTGCTAACTCTCTACAGAACTTCAATTCAAACAACAACACTGCCGTACAGAATACGTACTCTCAGGGTCACTCCTAAAGATAATCAAGTTGTATCACTTTCATGGAGACTCGGGTAAAAACCGGTGTTCAATATCTTTTAAAATTCGGTATTATTCCTTTTAAAATTGATCATATAAGCTCTGTTTGGTTTTCTATTTTTACGAGCACTTTTCATATTTACACATACCACTTTAGGGTTTTTACTTTAATTCCTGCATTAAATTTTAGGTTCGTTGATCATACATGGCTTGACTTTCATGTTTTTGCATATAAACCATTGATTAAAACTTGCTCAGGAAATTTTAGAAATTTCAATTAATTTTCATTGTAAGCCTGCTCTCCATAGTAATACTTTTTTTGGGTTTAGTATCATTAAAAGCAAGGTTACCACTATGAAGGTCTTATCATGGAATGTGCAAGGACTAAGAAATACTAAAACTAGGGATCACATTAGAGATCTTATTAAGAGTCAAAACCCTGATATAATTTTCTTGTGTGAAACCAAACTTAATGAAAGCAAGATGAAATCTCTTGTAGCTCCTTATCATTTTCCTAATGTCATATATATATCTTCATTTGGGTTATCTGGTGGTCTAGCAATTATGTAGAAGAATGAGTTTTCATGTGATGTTCTTAGTAATGGAAATAATATGTTTCATCTCCTTATTCAAAATGATCTTAGTCAACCAGAATGGATGTTATCCTGCATGTATGGCTATGGTAAGGGTCAGAAGAAACAAGATCAATGGGATTTCATTAATGAAACTGGAAAGAATGTGACAAGTCCTTGGTGCTTAATAGGTGACCTCAATATTCATCTTTCCAAATCTAATACTTTTGCTTCCTCCTCCGGTGATGGTAGTATTAACTCAATTCTATATGATATTGGATTAGAAGACTTGGATTTCATTGGTCATGAACATACTTGGACCAATAATAATTTGGGGACAGGTAAAAGAAGATCTAGAATTGATCTAGCTTTGGGTAACTCAGGGTGGAATACTTCCTTTACTTCATCAAAAGTTCTTCATCTAAACCAAGTGAGAAATTATCACTGCCTTATTATGTTGATTATTGATTACAATCAACATTAATTTGTAAACCATTCAAGTTCTTTCAAACTTGGCTAAATGATAAGAGATGTGCAGTGGAAATAGCTAAGGCTTGGAGTAAGCATGTTCAAGGTTCAGCTGCTTTCAAATTATCTAAAAAGATGCAATTCACCAGAATAGCTTTCTCTAGATGGAATAAATTTCAGTTTGGGGATATCAACATCAAAGTGGACTCTCTACAACAACAATTATCTTATTTGCAAGTTCAACCACACTCTCAAGATAATACTTCTAAGGCTTTTGAAATTAATGAGGAGCTACAGAAATGGCATAAGATCCAACATGACTTCAACAAGAAAAAATCAAGAGACACTTTTCTTAAAGATATGGATAATAACACAAAATATTATCATATTTAACCAAGAGGAAGAAATCAAGAAACAACATAGATATTTTGAATGACAAAAATGGTAATTGGGTTCATTCTTGAGATCAAGTTGCAAAACTTCTTACTGACAATTTCCATGATATCAGTACATCTTCTAATCCTCATATAGAAGAAAGATTCTATAATCACTTGCCTACCATCATTTCAGAAGAAGATAACAGATTATTGTTATTAGTTGCTCCAACTAATGAAGAAATTCTAAAAACTCTTAGAAGCATGGAGAATTGGTCAGATCCTGACCCTGAGGGATTCCAAGCTGGATTCTACAAATCTCAATGGAGTATTGTAAGAGAAGATGTTTGTGACATGATAAGAAGTTTCTTCAGTACTCGACACATTCTTCATTCTCTAAATAAGACTTATATCTCCGTGATACCTAAAACTAAAAAACCTACCTCTCCTTCTGAATTCAGGCTACTCAATCTCTGTAATACTTCTTACAAGATTATTTCTAAGATTCTAGTTACAAGAATGAAGCCTTTAATGGACAAAATTGTCTCTTCTTATCAAGCAACATATGTTTCTGAAAGGTTAATCAATGACAATACTATAATTGCTCATGAATTAATCCATTCTATGAAAAAGAAAGAAGGTGAAGGTGGTTGGTTAGCTCTTAAGGTTGATATGTCTAAAGCTTTTGATAGGTTAGAATGGTGCTTCATATAAAAGTTTTGAGGAGTTTTGGCTTTAGTGAAGAATTGACTAATCTGATACAGCAATGCATAAGCACTACTTCTCTTTCAGTTCTTCTTAATGGCTCACCTTGTGCAGAATTCAAACCCTCAGGGATTAAAGTATATAGACGAAGAGATCAAGGTGAGCCATACACCATTCTAGCAATGCATAAGCACTACTTCTCTATCTCCTTATCTTTTCATTTTGGCTATGGAATGGTTTCTAGAACTCTTTCAGCAGCTCATCACTCCAAGGAAATTCCAGGGATTAAAGTAGCTAGGGGTGCACCTCCTGTAAATCATTTGCTCTTTGCAGATGACTGTATCATATTTACTCATACTAATTTAACCAGTATGAACAATCTTCTTCAGATATTAGAGGACTTTAGCTCACAATCTGGTCAGTTCATTAATTTTTACAAATCATCCATCTCATTCAGTAATAACTTGGATCCCTCTGTGTGTGACACTCTTAGTCATACACTTGGAATTAAGAGTATGGAGAGCAAGGAAAAGTATATAGGTTCTCCACTACTTATTGGAAAATCCAAAGTCAAATCTTTTGAAGACATTAATTCTTCTTTTGAAAGAAGACTTGCAAATTGGCAAGGAGAAAGTATGTGTCAAGCTGGTAGAGGTACCATGGTAAAAGCAGTGCTTAATGCAGTTCTTTTGTACCAAATGATCACTTTTAAGATTCCCAAAAAATTAATCAAAAAGCTAGACACGTTACAAAGCTAGTTCTTCTGGGATATAAGTCTAATAAAGGTAATAATTCAATTTCTTGGAGTTACTTATGCATCCCAAAATACTTGGGTGGTCTAGCTTTTAAGTATTTAGAGATGTTAAATCATGCCCTCCTTACCAAAATGGCTTGGAGAATCCATATGCATCCTGATCTTCTATGTGTTAAGGTTCTCAAGGCAAAGTATTTCAAAAATGAAGACTTTATTTATATTAATTAATCAAGACAAAGATAATTCTTCATGGATCTAGAAAGGTGTTGAAGTTGCTCTCA
The DNA here is from genome assembly GCA_023531295.1 of Papaver armeniacum. NCBI lineage: Eukaryota > Viridiplantae > Streptophyta > Magnoliopsida > Ranunculales > Papaveraceae > Papaver > Papaver armeniacum. The sequence goes on from JAJJWW010002273.1 coordinate 51,716, forward strand.
AATATCTTCAACAAAATGTCTGCATGGAAGTTAATTTAAATTTCAAGCATGTTCCTTCAAGTCCAAGTCATATGAACTAAATGTACGTATCTGAGCTAATTATTCCTAATACTTCTACATGGAATGTCTTACTTCTCAACCTCTTTTCAGCATAAGTGGTAAAGAAGATATCAAGGATGCAGATTAATAAAGATGAAGAAGACATCACAAGGTGGAAACCTACTAGAGATGGATCTTTCACAGTGAAGAGTGCTTATAACAACTTAGTAGAAAATAATTTTCATTATCATGAAACTATTAATACATTTCCTAAGGAAGTCTAGAAATCTCTCTGGAAAATGAAACTACCACACAAAGTGAAGCTATTCATCTGGAAATGCCTCTAGGAAATAGTTCAGAATAAAGACATGACAACACGTTTCAATAGATCCATTGATCCATGCTGCAACATATGTAATCATCCAGAGGAATATCTATTTCATCTTATGCTTCAATGCACGCATGCTAGAGCTGTGGGAGCTGTCTAAATAATATAAATATTGATCAGGTGGCAACTAATTGTGGGAGTATAAAAGAATGGGTCATCTCTTGGTTTGACACTCATCATACAAATTAATGGTGCAGAAGATCACGACAGTTGGAAGAACACTCTAATGGTTGGCTGTTGGATTATATGGAAGGAAAGATGTGAACATGTTTTTCAGGAAAAAACTCTCAACCTTTATCTACTGTCTCTAGAATAAGATTACACTTGCATAATTTTTCTCTCTCAAACCAGAATCTTTTACCTGAGCAAGCACACCCTAGTAGTGTAGAAAAACTACCTAACAACATATATAAAATTTATGTTGATGCATCTTTTGACCATATTACTAATTCTTTTGGCACTGGAATGGTGTTTATTTCTAATGCAGGAACCCATGAAGGAGAACAGAGTGATTGATTCATAAGCTAGTGAATGCATAACTATTTTGGAAGCTCTAAGTTGGATTAAAGCACAAAGGATCACTGAAGTTCATCTTGTAATTGATGCTGAAGTAGTGGTGCAGTCTATAATATCTTACAATGTACAAGTCACATGGGAGAACAATAATCTCATTTCTAATATTAAATTTTAGTTTTTTCCTTTCAATTCTGCAAAATTTCTCATGGCAAGAGATATTTAAATTCCATTGCGGATAGAATTTCTAAAAATGTTAGGATAGACAAACTATTTTCAGAAGAGTACATGGATTATTCACCATGGATTCTTTCAGTGTTGCAAAGGCATTCATTGCCTAAAAACTTTCATCGAATAAAATTCTCCCTTTTATCAAAATAAAAAATAAAAAATAAAATAATAGTTGCATAATACCACCCATTAAACCATATATACTATTAATTAACCTGGGGTCTTTAGGGGCGACCCCAAAAGAATTAGGGGCGACACAAAACGACAAAAACTGTCATAATCGGTAGGTTATTTCACAATCGGTAGGTTATTTCCGGGGCATTTTTTTTAAATCCGAAACTACCCTTTACAATCGGTAGATAACTATACAATCGGTAGTTAATCAACAATCGGGAGTAAATTTAGTTTGTATAACTTACGAATATAAAGTATCCCCAAAATAAAATCCTTTATCTTTTGAATTTTGACTATCCTATAATCGGTAGTAAATAAAGTTATCTTGACTCCCGATTAAATTAGACCTTTGGCAAAAATGCTACCATAATCGGTAGGGAATTTAGGTTATTTAACTCCCGAATAGAGTAGCCCCAAAATGAGATTTTGCGAAAATCCTTTTTTTTTTTTGGAATTTTGGTTGAGCCTATAATCGGTAAGAAAGGAAGAATATCATGACTTCCGATTATACAGTGGCTCTCTTTGCAAATATCCTACCATAATCGGTAGTCAAAATAGTTCATATAACTACCGAATATTGAGTAGCCCCAAAATGAGATTTTGCAAAAATCCTTTTTTTTTTTTTTTTGAAATTTTGGTTGAGCCTATAATCGGTAGTAAATGAAGTTATCCTGACTTCCGATTATCCTTGCTCTCTTTACAAATATCCAACCATATTCGGTAGTCTAAATAGTTCATATAACTACCGAATGTAGAGTAGCCCCAAAATCAGATTTTGCAAAAATCCTTTTTTGTTTGGAATTTTGGTTGAGCCTATAATCGGTAAGAAAGGAAGAGTTATCATGACTTCCGATTATATAGTGACTCTCTTTGCAAATATCCTATCATAATCGGTAGTCAAAATAGTTCATATAACTACCGAATATAAAGTAGCCTCAAAATGAGATTTTGCAAAAATCCTTTTTTTTTTTGAAATTTTGGTTGAGCCTATAATCGGTAGTAAATGAAGTTATCCTGACTTCCGATTATCCTTGCTCTCTTTGCAAATATCTAACCATATTCGGTAGTCTAAATAGTTCATATAACTACCGAATGTAGAGTAGCCCCAAAAGCAGATTTTGCAAAAATCCTTTTTTGTTTGGAATTTTGGTTGAGCCTATAATCGGTAAGAAAGGAAGAGTTATCATGACTTCCGATTATACGGTGACTCTCTTTGCAAATATCCAACCATATTCGGTAGTCAAGATAGTTCATGTAACTACCGAATATAGAGTAGCCCCAAAATCATATTTTACAAAAACGGACCGAAATTCAATTTTCTCGTAGAAAAAATATTTCTACGAGACGATCGATGTCTCGCACTCTGCTAGGGGGCGCTGCCCCCTAGACCCCCGCGACCTGACCTGTCAGGTCGAACACAGCCGGGAGGGGCTACGCCCCCCCAGACCCCCTGTATAGCGTACCGGCATTGTATTCATACCACGTCCATGCCCGCACCGAGCTTTTTCAACTGCATTGGTTGAGCCTATAATCGGTAGTAAATGAAGGTATCCTGACTTCCGAATTTAGAGTTGCCCCAAAATGAGATTTTGCAAAAATCTTCTATTTTTCTAATTTTTTTTGAGCCTGTAATCGGTAGTCAAAATAATTCATATAACTACCGAATATAGAGTTTCCCCAAAAATGAGATTTTGCAATCGGTAGCTAAGAAAACCTAAACTACCGATTATGAAGGGGCATATAAGTATTTTCATCCTATTTTGTTTTTTGTGTCGCCCCTAATTCTTTTGGGATCGCCCCTAATTACTATAGAAATTTGAACTTTTGGAAAGCAAGAAGGCAGTAGGAAAACCCACTTGTTGGTTCCCAAAAAACCACATGATCACACCTTACAGCATTTCAATGTACTAAGATCGGGTCTTTAAAAAACATTTGTTTGAATTAACCCGCCATGAATCACTGAGATTTTAAAATTCAAGAGAACTTTCAAAATCTATAGAAGTATACATGGTCAACGTCCATGAAACGTGTGTTTATGGATCTACCCAACATTATTTTATCTGTAGCATGTGTATCTTGTCGGAAGAATGACCATTTTACCCTCAAATCGGGGAGGAAGTCGACAAAGTCGGCAATCGATAAAACTTATGAATCGGACCAATGCATCGAGCACATTGTGTAAGGCGGCAAGAATCGTAGGAACGCCAAGTACAAAACAGGCTTTGGGTTGTATCAAGAACCGATACTTATTCTTATCTGGCTCCGCTTGTGCTGGGTTCATAAAAAGAGAATCATCTTAAACTTAATCGAGAAGAAAATGAGGCCAAATTTGTAAATTGATGTTAATGATCCGGTGTTTAAGAGGAGACTATTGCAATTAAGAGCCGTGTGGATAAAGTATTCATTCAAGAGAGGAATGAATACAAAATAGAGCAACGGTACTTTTGTTCTCTTTCACGCCATGTACGTTTTCTTTGAACGTTGAGTTTGTAATTTACTAAACTTATATATATATATATATACAACTAATGCTTTAGGATTGAGTAATCATGATTAGTTAGATTGTTGTTATGATTAATCAAAAAGGCATATATATTGTTGAGAAAACTTTTCGTGGAAAACTAAAAGTTTGTCTTGATTACTTATTCTTAACGAATGAATAATATATATATATATATATATTTTTTGACAAAATAACGAAATAATTAACGCATGTTTTTCGTCCATGACTTGAACAAAAAAATGAAAACGTTACAGGAAAAGTATGTAGGAAAATTAGTTTCGAGCACAGTACTTTGGTAACAAGTTTTCAGATGGTTCTACTTGTCGGTTGGAGACGAGATGGACCAACGTGATCCTCATGGTGATGGCTATGATTTAGAATTTTAGTTTACTCAAATTTGCTGCTGATTAATGAAATATTGTTGCTTGAAGTATGACACTCAAGCAAGTGATAACAGGATGGAAGTGGTGACTTGGGCTCGAAATAAAACCAAGTTTAAACAAATGGACCTAGGTCCAACATTCGACTAGGTCGACTTGGGCTCGAAATAAGACTACGTTCGGGACTTCTCCAAAGAAACCTTTTTTTTTTTTATTTAAGAAAAGAAGGTTAGAGCATCTCCAATGGAATATGAGTTTCAAAAAATATTGATGCCACCTAAGATTTTAGAAACTCTCAACAAAAAAAACCTCTCCAGTGGTGGTTGGATAATAAAAAATTAATATGACGTGGAAGTTTGAGTTTGGAGGAGATTATGGGTTTTTGGAGACTCAAGCAAGTGATAACTAGGGGTGAGCAACGGACGGACGGATGCGGATTAGGGGTCACCCGCAACCAAACCGTCAAAGTTGCGGATTTGGAAAATTGAACCGTGACCGGCCCAATCACCCGCGGATTTATCCTCTGCGGATCGGCCGGATTGTACGGGCGGTTGCGGATTATCCATGATTTAATTAAAAAAAAATACAAGTATAGAAACTAGAATTTTAATACAGACGACTCTTAACACAAAAGAGTACTAATTCAAATGCAACAACAAGTCTGGTGCAATAGACAGAAGATGTTTAACAGTTAACACAAAAGAGTACTAATTCAAATGCAACAACAAGTCTCGTGCCAAGCCATCTGATGCCAAATAAAAAAGAGTCCTTGGATTTGAGTACTAGTTCATTCAATCCATGATAGATATGTCGGAATTTCCGCAAGATTTCTCGCGCATCTCAGTAAAATGAGGAGGAGTTATAGATAATCGATCGTAAACAATTGTAAGTTATAGATAATCAAGAACTAAGTTGTAAGATTTGTGCCGCATCTCCAAGATTTCCTTCATGCAGATTTAGAATGAAGTTTAGGGTCATAATCTAATATGTTAATTAGTCAACAAAGAGTGTCAAACAAGACTAAGAATTTACCCATTCTACCTCGCAGAAAGTCGCAGTAGGATGTCTTGTCGCTTAACTTCAAATTAAAAAAAGACTACAAGCGGTAAAAGAGTAGACCAACCACCATTTTACGAATGCCACTAAATGCGAGATGGGAGTTCACGAAAAGCAAACACAAATAGAAGACAAGATGGATTAAAAATATGACAGCTTTAAGTCACAAGTTAGTGCCACATTAAGTCTATATCTAACGAACTTGGCATAGTCTGATAAAAGTGCACAATACAATAGTTATACATTTGTGTATCCAGTTAATTCCTTCAAGAAATCCCAGGACCATGAAACCAGAGCCACATCGAACTAGAAGAAGAATAAACTGAGACCGGAAATACATCCTCCCGCACAAAAGAAGTAATCATGACACTACATGGTCACTAGGTTATACATCCTTATGGTAAAATTCCATCATAACAAACATTTTGACATCGTGAAATGCACTCAAACACACTAGAATCCAGGCATACTGTTTAGAAGCAACATAGTCAAACATAAACTAGAAGCAAAATATAAAACTTGCTATAGGGGTCTAAGAAGTTAAGCTACAAGCTCTGCACAAACAAAGAGACTAAGAGAAAGATGCACAAACAAAGAAAGCAAGGCTTGAGAGTTACCTAAGTCAATTTTTTCAACCGCTTCTATCAGCTCCTCGAGATTGATTGGTTTATCTAGAAGCCAATTTTGAGCACGAGATCGGTGCTTGCACCGTTTTTGGCAAACATGGAACTTGAAACTCATTAAGAACACGACCACCCGTGGAGAAAGCCGATTCGAAGCCACCGTTGATACTTGCATAGCAAGCACGTCTCGAGCTATCATGGACAAGATCTTATACTTGGAAGAGTTAACCTTCCACCAATTCAAAATATCGAATTGTTGATTAAAATCCTCTCTTTTCCGAGAAATACATATCCAGCTCTGTTTTGCCCTCCACTGTTTCTTGATGTTTTCGAGACTCAACAAATCGTTGATCGGATTCTCGAGGTTCTAGTGAACAAGAAGTATCGATTGTACTTCACCGTAGGTCTTGAAACCGTATCATCCCCTTTATATAATAGTGCATACTCCTCAAACATATTTGTTAAAATAAGCTTAACTGTAGTCATCATCTCATGGACCTCGTGATCAACTGTAACATGATTCTCCTTCAGTAACTCTCTCAAAGCAAATCTAAGATAGGCTTCCTTGCGTCGTGGGTCAAGCAACACAGCAATGTATAACATTTTGTTGATTTTATCCACTGCCCAATACTTTTCATATTTAAGAACCATCCAATCAGCCATGTCAGCCAATAACACATTACCATTCTTAACCCATTCTTGCAATACGTCATTAATACAAATTACTTCATCGAGGAATAAATTAGACGTGACATAGGTTGATCCAGAAAATTTCAATGTAGCATCATAGAAAGTTTTTTGCAATCTAACAAATGCACGAGCCGTTTCCCAATCAGAAGCAACAGGCCATACCTTAGGAATTGCTGGTACTGCTGGTACGTTTGTTTTACCTCTGGTTGGTGGTCGAGGGGGATTAAGAAATTTATCCGCATACCCTAATTCTTCAAATTGGTAGAAGGCCTCCTCATATTTTTCAGCTGCAGACAACATATGGTAAGTAGAATTCCATCTAGTCTCACAATCCAAGCTAAGAAATTTGGTGATGTTAATCTTCCGTTGTTCAGCGCATTCTCTAAACTTCTTCAATCTTTCTCCTGATCCTCTAACAAACTTAACTGCATCGCGTATCCTAGAAATAGATTCATTATACAAATCCATACCATCTTTAACCACTAAGGCAAGGATATGTGCTGCACATCTAAGATGCATGTGCTCTCCTCCCAAAATTGCAGACTTCCAACCCACAACTCTCTTGGACAAATAAGAAACTGTTTCATTATTAGAACTAACATTATCAACAGTCAAGGTGAATACCCTTTCAATCCCCCACTGTAAAAGACAAGATGCAACTGTTTTACCCAATTCCAGACCAGTATGATCCGTAACTGGACAAAAATTCAATATCCTCTTCTTTAACACCTATTTCTCATCAATATAATGACCTGTCAACACCATGTAACTCATGTTTGTAACTGAAGTCCACGTATCAGTGGTGAGACATAACCTTCTGCCATACTTTTTAAATTCAGCTTTCAATTTGTGGTACTCACTCACATACATCTTCATGCAGTCTCTAGCTTCAGTAAAACGAGAAGGAACTTCAAACCTAGGTTCTAGTTGATGACAAAATTCTAAGAAGCCTTCACGCTGTACAAACATAAAAGGTAATTCATCTTTGATGACCATTCTGGTGAGGGCTGCTCTGCATGCATCTTGGTCAAATGAGTGAGTCACAACGGAACGAGTCTCACCATCATCACTTACTTGAAAGGCTAACTGTTGTTGTCCAGGTGGAGTGTAGTTAGGACACCTTCTTTGCTTTATATGGTTGTTCATGTTTGTTGTTCCATGAGAGTTAGAACCCGCTATATCGTCTTTACCCTATGAAAACTTCCTTTTACAATGCTTGCACTGAACTTTAGGTGGCTTAAGATCAAGACGCTTATCAAAATGTTGCCAGCAGTCTGATTGCTTCTTACCAGAAGCTTTAGGAGGCTTTGAAACTTCAACCAGAGATGATGGTGTAGTTGTAGATATGCTCTCGACAGTTGCCGGGGTTGTTGTAGCCATGCTCTCATCAGGAATAGAAGGTCCCTTAGTACTTGAAGCCATCTACAAACAAATTTAACACATTAGGTAAATGAACACAATATTGATAAACAAAAATAACGAATAACACCAATAACGACGCACTTCATCATTGAAAGAGAATAGAGGCAGAAAAACTATACTAATATGCCCAAATGTCATTGAAATGAACAAATAACTAAGAGATGCAAATAAATGTGCAGAATAATTAAGACTAATAGCATTCATTCGTAGGCTAATAAATGTGCAGAATAATGAACTTGTGACCATCACACTACATACTGCTACACCCTATTTACAAGAGTCCATATATTTAATTGTGCTTGAGTCTGACTATGATACAAGAAAATATATACACAACATCTAGAAAATGTACATCACCTCAACATATGTGTATATAACACTTACACCCTTCTAATGATCCACTTGAAAGTACTCACTCAATCAAATGTAATATTCCTTTTCCCTTTCTTCGCTTTCAGCTGCGGTAGTTTCACCTGACACTAAAAGAAAAGTAATGAGCTTAACCCAATGTAAATCTACATATTGAAACTGGTAAGTACATGTAAGTAAATTCAGTGGAGTTGAAATTGAAATGGAATAGCCGGTAAATATATCTTCTTAGTTAAAGACTTGGGAGCAATTAGTACAGAATGATTTCCGAAATGACATCCCAGTATATACCGTTCTAGGGACTACTAATTTCTACTAATCCCTAAACTGGAAGAAAAAAATTAATCTAAAAACCCTAAATCAAACATCACCAAGTATTAGATACTCAAAATTATTTTGACATCTAAGAAAATTCCAAGCTAATTAAAACGAAATCAACATCACCAAGATGACATTCCTTCTTTGAAAACTCTAATGCTCTCGATGAAATACAATAATCATTGAAAGTCACAAGAAATGAAAATGAGAGAATAACTACTTACGATTCTGAGATCCGGCAGCAAGAGAGACTTTCGATCAGAAGGAGGTGATGATTGAAGAAGAATCGAAGGTCGCCATGAATTCTTGGGTACTGATGCAGAGAAGAAACACTGATGCTAACTGCTAAGTCTCTTTCCTCTCGAAAAAAAAAAAAAGCTATTAGGTTTTAGAAATATAAATATGCTTATATATAAATCTCACACTTCCCATATTATCCTTAATAATTTTATTAAATCCCCCTAACTACCCTACGGTGCGGGTAATCCGCGGTTTTCAAATCCCATCCGCAAGAAGTAGCGCGCACCGCGTGCGGATTTGAGAATGCACCCGTGAACCGGCCCATAACCCTTGCGGATTGGGTTTCACCCGCAATTTTGCGGACGGATATGGGTGAAATCCGCGGTTTCGGTTTTTCTGCTCAGCCCTAGTGATAACAGGATGGAAGTGGTGACTTGGGCTCCAAATAAAACCAAGTTTAAACAAATGGACCTAGGTCCAACATTCGACTAGGTCTACTTGGGCTCGAAATAAGACTATGTTCGGGACTTCTCCAAAGAAACCTTTTTTTTATTTATTTAAGAAAAGAAGGTTAGAGCATCTCCAATGGAATATGGGTTTCAAAAAATATTGATGCCACCTAGGATTTTAGAAACTCTCAACAAAAAAAAACCTCTCCAGTGGTGGTTAGATAATCAAAACTTAATATATATGACGTGGAAGTTTGAGTTTGGAAGAGAGTATGGGTGTTTGGAGACTCTCATCCATATCCATGTCCTCAATTTGTTATTATTTTGATTAATTTTTTAGATTTTGTTTCTATAAATAAGCGACAAGTATATCAAAATAGATATGGATACAACTACCACTGGAGATGCTTATCAAAACAAGATTTGTATATGGATTTTATGTTGTTAAATACCTTTTCTTTGGGTATCCAAATATGATAAATACTCATACTCCATTGGAGATGCTCTTATATTAAGGGAAAAAAAGGGAAATACAACTAAGGGAAGCTTTCACACTAAAACTACAAGTGTAGAACAATCTCCCAATTAAAGAGAATTTGATTTACAATAAACCCTTTAAATAGAAAGCGAAATCAGGGGATATAAAAAGGAATTTGGAGATATAAGAAAAAGACAAAAACTGGATCCAGATATCAATTCGGGGTCACCCCTTATCTAAGTATTTTTTTTTAAAATCCTAATCTACCCCTCACTAATCAGATTTAGTGGTTAATAATAATTAGTAAAAATCTTAAGTATTTGTTAAATGATTAGTGTGTATTTGTATTTGGGTGAATGAGATGAGAGTAGAAAGATGGAAAATTTTTTTGAGAGGGAACTTTTTTGGTGAAAGTGGAGGATGATTGTGAAGAGAGAATTGCTGCTAAGAGGTTGAAAATTTGATTTTTTTTTTTCTTTGAATCCACCATTGTTGCAGCTGAAATAGCTCAGTGCCGACATTGTATTCAACCTAAAAAACCATGCCGACATTTGTTGGAAATTTTCATAAATGTTTGCCACTATCCGGGGGGGTCCTGGGGTTTTGATCTTCAAAACCTATTTATTTTGGTTTTAATCAGTCCACTGCCGGCACAGTCAATTAATTCTCGAGCATGCCGATACCTATGCCGACATAGGTTATTGCTTAAATTTCTATGCCGGCACATGATGAAAAGTATCCAGGAAACTTCAATTTTTTTCACTTGACTACCGACATTGATAGATTTTTATCGAGCATGCCGGCACTTAGTTACGTCATTGAATGTTAGTTTCCAAGCATGCCGGCACCATTTTCCGGCATGGTTCTTCACCAATTCCGGCATGGTCTTCATCACTTCCGGCGATGTAAAAAAAATTATTTCTGACATAGTCTTCATCACTACCGACATGGTCTTCATCACTTCCGGCATGGTCTTCATCACTTCCGGCATGGTCTTCATCACTTCCGGCATGGTCTTCATTACTACCGGCATGGTCTTCATCACTTCCGTCATGGTCTTCATCTATACCGGAATGGTCTTCATCACTTCCGAATGTAAAAGAAAAAAAAATTGTTTTCAAAGTGAGGAGCCGACAGAGAAGGAGAAGAAAATTTGAAAGGGAGTGGGGAAAATTTTGAATTTGAAAAGAAGTGGGGAGTAACAAAGTCCCTAACCCTAAAAGAGATTAATAAGAGGTAAAAATGGAAATGGGGGATATGATTTTGTTTTTTGATTTTAAGTTTTTTGATTTTTATTTTGAGGGAAGGGTATTTTAGTATTTTTGCCCCCAAAAACACCCCTTAACAGACCCATTTGGTTGGGAGAAGTAATGCATATCCCCCAATTCCTTTTTATATCCCCCAATTTCACGTTCTTTAAATATATCTTTCTCAAACAACCACAACATAAGAGTCTGTTTAATGATCAAGCAAAGTTCATCAACATCCATAGACCTTCCGCCAAAAGCCCTTGAACTCTTCTTTTTCCAAATATGCCACAAGATTGCATAAATTATCCTTTTCCAAATATCCTTCTTTCTCCCTGTCATCTTAACCGCAAACCAAGCTTCAAAGTGATTCATGACATTTTCAGACACACTCCATTTTAAATGAAAAGAATCCTACCCCCACACTTTATGTGCATACTCACAATGCAAAAACAAACGTTCAACTGTCTCTTCTTCTTTCTTGCAGATACTACACATAACACTCTGAACAGTAACACCTCTATGATTCAGCATGCTCAAGGTTGGCAATGAATTATGATAATTAGCCCAAATAATAAAACTCATTTTAGATGGGATCTCCTTCCTCCATATATACTTTAAAATTTGGTATGTGATGAACATTTGACAATTTTAGAGTTGGTGAGAAGACAACTTCACCAATATGCTTTACTGTTGATAGAGTACCATCAGGCAATTGCATTTGAATTAGACTATTAACAGGAGTATATGAGGTAAAATATGATAAGGAGTTGCAAATGTGGTGAGTAGCACCACTGTCAACAAACCAGGGTTCAGAAAATAATGTATTAAAAATCTTACCAGCGAAATTCACTCGAGGTTCAACTGATGTATATTCCCCTAGAGGATTGATTAGAGCAAGCAGACGACTGTATAGTTCAGCTGAGAATGCTGGAATGGCACCAGGTTGCATAGGTTAAAATTCCTGAGTTGCATTAGTATTGGCAGCAGTGGTGTTGTTGAAGGAAAGCCATGTAAGCGATAGCAGCGTTCACGGATGTGACCATGACGATTACAATAGTCACAGTGTGGTCGAGGACGTTTGTGGTGAGTTGCAGGTGTTGGACGAGAGGTCTATGGATGATGTCGGTTGGTATTGAGAGCAAAAACTTCAATGGCAGGAAGAGGACTTGCCGTGATATGTTGTTGCTCTTCCTCCTGCTGCACCATGTTGAAGATGCGTAGATCAGTGGGAAAATGATCCATCATTAGGATTTGGCTTCTAAGATTAGAGAAGCGATCATGCAAACCCTAAAGTAACTCCATGGCTCTGTCTCGTTCGAGTCTCTCAAGAAGAGAATTGCCGGCACCACAGATACAGACTTCGGTGGCAGCCACGAGAAAATCGTATTGAGCCCATATAGTTTTTATTTTCATGTAATACATAGAAACCGACATGGATTCTTGCCTGATGGCAGCTATAGCAGACTTGAGTCGAAATAAAATAGGAGCATTGGATATACAAAATCTCACCTGTAGATCCTTCCATATGGCTTGAGAGGAAGGGGCATATAAGTAGCTAGCCCTGATGTCTGGCTGAAAAGAGTTGAGAAGCCAACTACCGACGAGATCGTCGCATCGCTTCCAGCATTGATACTTCAATTCATCTTTTGGAGGAGGGAGAGATCCGTCAACGAACCCTAGATTTCCTTTGGCATTTAGGGCCTTTGTGATCCCACGAACCCAGGAACCATAATTATCTCCCTACAAGAGAGGGGAAGAGAACTGTTGCTGGATTATCACTGGGATGAATTACGTAGGGATCTAAGGTACGAACACTACCCGAAGATGAATTAAGTTGAGGTTCTATGTTAGAGTGAGTTGGACTGGAAGGAGGAGTTTGATCAACAAAGTCCACCATTGTGAGGAACAGAGTTTTGAATAAGCGGAAGAGGTTAAAATAGGTCCTAGGATGGATCAAGATGATACCATCAAAGATTCTAGGCTATGGAATTTATTGTCTCACAACTGTGTAGACAGAATTGTATTTGATCTCATATTTATACTGGTTACATAAGAAGTAATCAACTAACCTAGAACTGTTTGTACGAGTTTACAGGAAAGATTATACACAAGATTAGGAAGTCTTACAGAACTAAGTTATAGCAGAAGAATAGGACTTTACAACAAATTACAACTGCAGGTTTTGGACTCAGTTTTATGTGGACTTAGCTTCATGTGCTGATGTGGTGTGCTCTCTGCCGCACACTCCAAGTAGTACGTCTAATCGTAACAACTAATAAAACACACCACGTAGATTAGGAATTTGATTCAATGCTAGCTAATTTTCCCTCTCAGCACTCTCAAGCTCCAAAATGCATCTTCATCAGCTAGTCTAGATGTAGCTAATGAGTCTTAATTATGTATAATACCAACCACGTAGATTGGGTGATGCATTAGTTAGCTTCTTATTATTTTTATTTTCTTGCATAAACGGTACTGCTTTGTTGCTATGAATAATATGATCGCTTACAATTAGATTCAGCTGAAAGAGGTATATACTACTAACACTGCACTTATAAGCAATATTGAAACAACTATACAGAAAAATGCATGCCTATTTGTAATGAATTCTAGATTTTTTTTTTTGCTCGTTAAAAAAAAAGAAAATGTTAAGAAAAGAGGCAATTTAGAACAAAGCACAATGGCTAGCCACCAAGCAGGTTAGGAAAAGGGAAACACAAAGATATTGTTTCATGGCTACGTGCAAATCTTATAACCATATCCACTTTCACTGAGTGAAATAGTTACGTTTTAATGCATGTGTACGTAAATGAAGAAAATGTCGAGGAGGAGACAGGAGAGTATATTCAAAAATTGGTTACAAAGTCCAAAATCCATAATTCCTGGGTGAAACAGACTGGTAAGTTTTGATTACTGTTTATATAGACAGGAGATACTGTTCAAATATCCTGTTTGGCTATTTCACCCAACTTTAATAACTAATTTTTATACCCACGTACTAAAATGCCCCTTTATTCATATTTCCACCGACAAACCTTGTTTATATACATAAATTATATATATCTGAAGGCAAAACACCTACTAACGAGTTTTTCGACAGATCTAAGGATTCTAGAGATGAACAATACAGTAAAACTAACAATTCAAACATATGAGAACCTTGAAAAGGAACCCCTAAGATGATTTCCCGAGAGACTCATATTGATTGACGACATATAAGTGAATAAGCTTCTGGAACATAAAATGTAAGTTGTTTGGAACTAAGCTCTACAGACGCCAGCTTTTGAGAATATTCTAATGTATGTGGAACATCGTCTGTTAAAATATTGTTGCTGATTGTAAGAGAGGCCAGACTTGCGAACTGCAAAGTTGAGTCACAATTCACCTCCTTCCATCTAAACAATCCCTTGAAATATAAACAACGCACAAAATCAGAAATCCACCATCCATGAAAAACCCACTATATAAACCATAAGAAACTCACATAGAAACCAAACAAAAACTTTTTTTAAACAATTTTAAGAAAACCCACTACAAAAATCCTAAATTACGACAGAATGAAACTAGTTTCATCCTACTTTAAACATGGGCGAAATCAAATCCAACCCGAAGTAAAACAGGATGAAGCCAATTTCATCTTAGCTAAGAATAGGGGAAACCAAATTCAACCCGATATAAAACAGGATAAAACCAAATTTCATCCTTGTATAAAAATAGGATGAAACTAAATCCAATGCAACCTAAAACAAGAAGATGTACAAAATACTCATCTAGTAGCAACAGATGATGAAACCAGACTCATCTTGTGGAAACACAAGATGAAACCAGTTTCATCCAGTAAAAACATAAGATGTACAACAGATTCAACTAGTAGCAACAGATGATGAAACCAGACTCATCCTATGGAAACACAAGATGAAACCAGTTTCATCCAGTAAAAACATAAGATGTACAATAGATTCAACTAGTAGCAACAGATGATGAAACCAGGCTCATCCTGTGGAAACACAAGACGAAACCAGTTTCATCCAGTTATAACACAAGATATATGAAACACATTCAATGTAAACATGCTAAAACCATGTTCCATTCACTAGCAATACATGATAAAACCGGGTTTCTAACAAACAAAAAACAAGGATGTACTCAATTGCATCAGATTCTAACCCTTAATCTAAACAAATTCAACAAAATGTAAATGAGTATTTATGCAAAAAGAAAATTAGGGCTTTGTCAAAATTAGGTTTAGGAAACTTACTCTTGATAGAAAACAAAACCCAATTTCTTTTAGCTTCAATTAATCTCATAAATTAACTTTAATTTAAATTTGGGTATTCAAAAAAAATAATAACTACTAGTGTTGGTGTTGTTGACGACGATGGTGTTTTTGGTTTTTGTGGTGGTCGAGATATGGAAAGAATATACTGATATTGTTGTTGGCGGTGGTTTCTTTGAGAGTTGTTGTTTGTGGTGGCGGAGATGATATGATGTTGTTTTTTACGGTGGTAGTGTAGATGATATTGTTGTTGGTATTTGCTGATGGTGGTGGAGATAATACTGATCCCGGTGATGTTGGTCTTTCTGCTGATGAAGATGGTGGAGGAAGAGATGTTGTTTGTGGTGGAGGAAGAAAGCTAGCAAAGAGATAAGATACGTAGTCGATGTTTTCAATGTGAACAGAACTAGTGGGGTATAAATGTCTATACTGAAATGACATGGCATCCGTCCATTTCACCCAAACCAAATTGTTACACGTCCATTTGACCCAGGTTTTGTTGATTCCGTCCATTTGACCCATTTTCTGGAGTATATTTTCTGTCTTTACCACCACATTCACATTTTGTTTTTGTTTTACATATGAGAAGGAAAATAATATATTTACGGTGAGCTTAATCCGTGGATTGTCCCGACTCTCACTCTAAAGAGGAGGGATCCCTCACACTTTTATCATGACACTATCTCACACGTTGGACATTATTTTTGCGAATATAAACCAAACCGCAACGGATTTAAAGCTAATATTTTGGGCATATGTTCCTCTTACCAAGTTCTACATACCTACCAAAAATGAGTGTATTCCGAGACATATAACACCACCATCTATTACTTTGAAAATGAGCCGTTGAAAATTAACGGATTTCTAGCCGTCGAAATTAAGACTGGTAGATTGTGAGGTTTTATATTTGAGAATGTGCTCAATTTTGGTAGGCATGTAGAACTTGGTAAGAGGAACATATCCCCAAAATATTAGCTTCAAATCCGTTGCGTTTTGGTTTTTATTCACAAAAATGATGCCCAAAATGTGAGATAGTGTCATGATAAAAGTGTGAAGGGATCCTTCCTCGTTAACTCTAAATAGGATGGTATTTAGTACTCGATATCTTATTGGTAAAGTCTTGGGCTCGAAATAAAATCAAATTATAACAAATGGGCTGTAGAGTTGAACTTGGGTGTGGAAGGATGTTAGGATGACCCAAGGCTTATCAGCTACAAAATCTTATTGCCCATATACAAAGTGGTATATTCTCAACATTGCAGGTGTGCGCCATTAATAATACAAATTGCTGGTAACTCTAAACATACAGCATCAACTCTCTGTTGTAACTAAGCTAATGCAGAAGGTAACTTCCCGCAATCATAACGTAGAAAACCACCGAGCCGCGGATAGATAACCTTATAATATAAGGTATCACGAAGAAATTTCATCAACCATCCAAATCCTTTCGAGGAAGATCCTATACCACCACTTCCGCTTTGTTGAACCCAACCAGAAAGATATGAAGCTGTGATCAAACCAGCAGTTCTCCATCTCCTCTCTTTAACATACATTTCTATCTCAACCTCTAAATCCTCTTGTGATATGATTCCACCATTTCTAATGTACGAGTTTCCTATATGACGACCTAATACCACAGCATCTTCTAGTGCTGCACAACCACCCTGACCTAAATCTGGTGTCATCGGATGCATTGCATCACCTGCTATAGTTATTGTACCATCTGATACGCGTCCGAATATGAGATCCCATGGGTATCTAAATGATAGTGGTACCCAAGATAAACTTTGCATATCAGATTGTTGTATTACATCGCTAACTACTTGTGGCGAACCATACACACTCTCTAACATTGTCTTTTGTACGACTTTTGGATCTCCTTTAGCCATTTCTGCATCTATATCAAATTAAAAAAAAACAGTGTTGTTAGAATGTTTTGAGTTACAAAAACTGCTAGATATTGTTTGTAGGTATATGAAGTGAAATCAGATAATGAATTTGACTTGAACAAATAACAACTGATAAAAATTTGCCGAGTAGAAAAATTAAAGGCAGAAAATCTAATTCATACCTTTACTAGGGATAGATTGATAAGACATGAACCAGTAGACTTCTTCATTATTAACTGGAAGAATGCCAAACCTGCGACCTATATCAACAAATTGTTGCATTTCATGATTCAATCCATGGCCTTCAGGAAACACCCCTACTCCACGCATTGCACATCGTCCTGAATTAACCACGTCTTTAAGCCCTAACCATTTTGAGACCAATGAGTGCACCCCATCACACCCTATTAAAACCTGCTTCCACACAAATCCAAATCCAGTTCAAAGATAAGTTTAGCATCTATTAGTTGTTATCAAAATTATGCTTCATTTTGGGAGTTAAAAGAATGACTAACCTTGGTATGAATTGTTGTCCCATCCTCTAAATGTATGATCACATCGTCACCTTGACGTGTTTTTGTTTTCTCAATTGAGATAAGCTTAGAAGAAAAACGAACGGTATCGGTCGGTAATTCCTCTAGCAGAGCTTCAAGTAAGGCTCTTCTGTGTACAGTCCTAAGTCCAGTTGCCATCCATTCCTCCCTACATTTACCAATCACAACACTAATTAAACTAGATTCAAAAAATAATAGGCTAGCAATTGGAGTAGCATACCCTTCTTTGGCCGACAAGACAGCCTCTTGGGCATCGTCTTTTTGAGAATTAAGCGAAACTCCATTTGCAACATCAGTCACTTTTACTCTAAAACAAATCCAGAGTAAAAATCAAATCCCTACTTAGAAAAATTCAAATTGATCACCAAATAAATAAAACAAATTTATAGGAGGGTTTGAGTACCTTTTGTAAGGTTTGTAAATAGAAGTAAGTTTGTGAGCCACACCGAGTGATTCAAGAGCAATCCAAGCATTTGAGAATAGAGTCAAGCCAGGACCACTGACTCTCAGCTCACTTGATCTTTCTAACACCAAACTTCTGACTCCAACTCTCTTTAGTGCCAAGGCTGTTGCTAAACCTGCAACTCCACCTCCAACTATAACTACCTCCTCTTTCATCACAACATTTTCCATGTCTCATTCCCTGATGATCTAATATTAATGGAGTCTCACTACTTGTTTATAGCCATTAATAATTCATTATAGAGTTATCACTTTGATGAATTATTGACAAAGTAATCATTTATTATACAGAAGGATAATATTATTATAAAAGCTAGTGGGAACTTTTGGAAGTTTCCATTTGCTAGCCTAGCTTGAATTTATTTATTAGATCGTGAGCGATCATGTTCATCACAGATCATGGAAACAAAATGGGAAACTATGTTCCTAATACCATGGCATGAATCTTTGACTCCAATGCTCCTTCTGCCATCACATCAGCTATTCTGCAAAATTATCTCAAAATCCGAGTGTGACCGACTTTAAAGGCAGCAACAACCAACGAGGTACAACATTTATATCCGGCATCATCATCACCAAATGTTTTGCAACGAGAAAATACTACTACCTCCATTTTAGGCAGGTTTGTGTGTAAATTTACCCACAAAATAATAGGCAAGTTTGTGTGTAAATTTACACACAAACCTGCCTAAAACGGAGGGAGTATACAAATTATACGTGTCAATACAAGGAAAACTCTGAATATAAATAAGAGCTAGTGAACTGCACGCAAAAAAATTTGTTGGACACTTAATGGCACTACACCAAATCTAGGTTTTTGTAACAATGACTTTCCTAACTAGTTTTATTTTTCTAACTCAAATGATCCATTATGATTCTAGTAACCCTTATGAACAGTTAGCAAATTAAGAAATAGTTACCATAATTAGGAATTAATTCATAAAAACTAAATAACTATTCATGGTGTTATATTATTAGTTATTCATTTCTAACACACTTTATACTAAATCACTATTACAACTATTTCTACCCAAAATTTGATGTATACTAAAATGAACCCCATGTTTATAACTCTTTATCATTTTTGTTAGTAACACATCTAGGCATAGGTAACACAATAATTTATTTTTGAATTTAGAAAATGCAAAATAGAGTTTTAATATTTAATAAATCTTTTGTTTGGAACCAATTTAAGTTCTAGAACCTGAGATTAACTTACATCCTGGAACCAAAATGAAATGGGAACCGCAACCAACCTTGACTATTTCCTCGAATCTTAGAAACCACACTGCAGAACTCCATTATCTTTCTTCCCTTCCTTTCCACACCTGCAAATCCTCAAAGGCGTTTAATTTTGGTCTCCCAAATTCTCAAAGGCGTTGAATTTTGGTCTCCATTATCAGTTGAAGGAATTAGAGGATTGGATCTCAGCCTTGCCTAATTTTGCTAGAAAATTATCAATTTCAGGTTGGTTTTCTTCCTCATTTTGTTGCTTTAAGATGGTGATAGCAATTTAGGTTTCTAATATCGAGTCTCTCAGATTTCTTTCTATGTGAATCTGGTGATCTCTGGATTATTGTAACATTGGGTTTAGAAATTAGATTTACATTGACTAACCTAAATGCATGATATTGCCCAAAATGTGTTTGCTTTCAATAATCGATTGATTGAAAATTCATATATTAACCGAGCCGGTGTTGATTGATTGAAAATTCATATTTGATCTGGTTCTAGTGTTACCTATGTTGAACTTCCACCTCAAATATATTTTTGCTGAATTTTGATACCATGTTTTTGTTCGTAATTATGAAGTGTTAGCCTAACTTGTATACAATTTGGCATTCTTGAGAATGATAATGTTATGTTTTCCTGATCCGGGTTTGAGCATTGAATCCCAAATAATAAAGTTTCAATCTTTTCTGTAAAAAGAGGATTGAATCATAAGTGAGTGCTTTTTTCTGGAATTTTGTTGTTTCTCCTTCCTTGTTCTGTACATTTTTGTTTGATTTTCTGGTTGACACCTGACCTCCCTTTAAAAACAGAAGAGCTCTTGCCATTACTTGACATCAAAATGATTGAACACCGCTGTTCAGATTGATTATAGGAACTTTTTAGTTGACACTGAACTAAAATATCCATATTAACTTAATCAAAATGATGGAACCAGTGGGAGTTTAATTTCCTTACATATAAGCTTGATTTTCATTATCTCTTAATTAACTACTAGTATTAGCATACTGCACTCCGCTGTTTCTTTTTGTTTTGTTTGCCCCCAGTTTTGATTTTTCCCATGGGAGAAAGTCGGAATAATTTCTCAATGATGTCGTATTCAAATCTCTTAAATCCAAACTAACCAACTTATCAAAAAGGCTAGTTAATACGAAACCATAAACACAAAAGAGGTTCTATAGAAATCAAAAGCATGAGTGACATAAATGCATATATGTCTAACTCAGTTCTAAAGATAGTGAAAATGGTTGCCGCATTATAAGTTGAAAGATATAAATGAAGCAACACAACACCGTAAAGATTGAACCGCACAATCTATAGCCTTTAACCATAGAGGACATCACTAAAACAGACTTGACCAACATTCATGTTTTTGAAATACGATTCTCCAAATTCGTTATAAGAAAATGGAGAGGTTTAATTTTCGAAATTTAAATCCCTTAATAACGAGGGTCATGAGCTTTGGAAGTGAATATATATGATTTAAGAAATGTTAACCTGTTCAAAAATCATTTTGCGGATCAGATCCAAGCTAGTTAGAGATCTTAGTTAAAATTGATCTCAAACTCTGACTAGCTAGGAGCTGATATGCAAAATGATTCGTGTAGAAGTTTACATATTCCTAATCAATATCCACTTCCAAGGCTCAAGAGCCTCATGATTCTTTATCGACTTGCCCATTCTTGAAAAATCGAATGGTTGTCAAGTCCTTTAACTTTTATCGATTTTCTCTACAGTTAAGGTTCTAGAGTTGCACGCTTTCATCTTTATAGTATATTGTGTGTTGGAGAAAAATGAGTTTTAATAAAAATATTTTGGTCTTGGTGTGGTTTGATCTAGTGACCTATGGGTCCAAGGATACTTGCTCATTTTATGAGTGAATGAATCTCTCTTTAGTCACACATTGGGTATAATAGAGAAGGAGCTCCACTATATAGCCATATGCTTATGGATATGTTGTAAAACAACATTGTGGGTGTATTGGGTGGGCCAAAATACAAATTTTGACCCATGCGATATGCCATGCACCAAGTTCCTCTTCTACTCGGATTTATTTTTTGGGCGAGTTTTTCTTTAGAAAATTAATTCCTAAAATATTTTTTGAGTTTTATTTATGGGTAAATTCCTTTTAGGTGTTTTACTAGTTTTTAAAGAAAACCAAAACCTAACTTGATTTGCAAGTATCTTCTCCTTTAAATACAACTCGAAATTCCATTTTTCAATACAGAAAAAATTCTTCTTTTATTCTAGGGTTTTCTCCATACGTTTTACCTTCATCCCTATTCTTTGAGTTCGAAGAGAGGGTAACTTGCGTTGTGCTAACTCAAGTTATATGGGCAGTCTTATCCTGGACACATCTTCTCTGTGAGGGGTTTAGCATTACTCAACTCGAGTATACCCGCGAACTAATGTGTTAAGGACAACTTGTTGAACCTGTGATTCTGCCTTCGTCAAGTTATTTCGGTAGAGTTGTTTCGCATTAGTTCTTTACATATTATTTTCGATACATCTAACGTGCTGTTCATTGTTGCAAGATTCCAACATTGTGTTGTACTATCCATATTCTCTTTCACTCAATGTGGTAACCATTTTCAATATATACTAGCATCGACATCGACAATTATGCATTTATGATACTCATGTTTTATACTTTTGTATGACCTCTTCTATGTTGGAGTTTTATAAAAACTGGCCTACTGAGTTTTCATAAGTTGGTTACTCAGGATGTAACTTTTGACTATGACAGTATTGGGAAACTATTCGAATTTCTCCACTTGATAACATATCCCTTGTGTTTCACGATGTAAGTCACTGCTAATAAACCTCTTGATGGATAATGTGTATTTAGAGTTTGCCTAATTAACTTGAATTTGTAGACTATTTGACATTACAAACAACATTTGGTGACAATGATACTTCTTCCTCTTTCTTATTTTTCCTTAACTTTCCTCTTTTGTTATTTGTTGCTTCATTTTAAATCAGTTGCAATCGGATTTTTATAATGAGTGTCGTACCTTGTTATTTTTTTTTCGCTTACATTTTAAATCAGTTTCAAAACCTCTTGTTCCAAGGAAACTAAGCACCGACAAGTACAAAGCCATCTCTCAATTAAGATGAAGAAGGCTTTTTTTTTTTTAACAAACGATTAGGGTTTGAAACTACTAAACAAAATAATATGAGAAAAATCGAGAAATCTTAAAAACAAACAAACAACAACAAGATTCTTGTTTTTTATACGATTAGGGTTTGAAACTACTAAATAAAATGATAGGAGAAAAATCGAGAAATCTTAACAACAACAAGATTCTTTTTTTATACGATTAGTGTTTGAAACTACTAAACAAAATGATAGGAAAAAAATCGAGAAATTGTTGCGCCAAAGCCTGCGGAAGCGTTAGGTTTGCACTACTAGCTACGAGGTATCTCAATATCGCCAAGAACACAATCACACACACACACAAGAAGAACAAGTATTTAACGAGGTTGAATCCTCGGAAAGGAATAGCAATTTTATATATCACCGTATAGGTTGGAATATACAAATCTCAAGAAGAGAAGAAGAGAGCTCTTACTAGTTCTGGTGTATTTTCTCTAGTTCTCTCTATGGATATTTATACACATCAATAGGACTGGACACATTCCTTAACAAGGATTACTTTCCTACAAGTAGTGCTTCACATGGTTCGGTTTTTATCGGTTTTTGGCAAAACCTAAACCGAAACCAAAGTAATCGGTTTTCCAATAATGAAAACCAATGAAACCATATAACCTATTCGGTTTCATTGGTTTCGGTTTCTACTCAGTTTTGTTAAAAACCAAACGGTTTTTGGTTAACCGAATGTCAAGTCATAATATCAAAATCAGTTCAAATCTAACTCATGATTTCAAAATCAAAGAAGAAAATGAGGTAACATGGCGAGGTTTGTTACAATCACAATACATTTACCTTTGTAATCAAACTCCAGCTTCTAGGTTCGAGTAATGGTGAGGTGATGGTGATCAAACTAGAAGAAGAAGTAAAACAAAGAGAATAAGAAAGTGATGGTGATCCTGGTGGTGGTAGTTTTAGAACCGAGTGAAGTATAGTGGTGAACTGGTAGTTCTTTCAGTTCAGGGAAGAACGGGAACGACAGAGATGAAGTTCTAAGAAACATAAAAGACCGAAGAGAAGACTCGAGTGAAATATTATTAGGGTAAAATATATAATAACATCCACGGCTAATATTAGTTCAATCCTATGGCTAGTAACAATCGGTTAACCATATGGTTTTTGGTTCGGTTTTTTTAGGAATCCTAAACCGAAAAAGATAGTGTCGGTTTTTTGGGACTGACAACCATAAATGAACCATTGGGATATGGTTTCGGTTCGGTTCGGTTTAAATTGTTCGGTTTTGGTTTCGATTTTCGGTTCTGGTTCGGTTTTGTGCAGCCCTACTGTTGATGGTGGTTTTTAGACAAAGGATAAAATCGTAAAAAACCATGACCTAGTGTTACCCGCAACACATTAACTAAGAGCATTTAACTCAGGTGTAAACAATTAATAGGGGTATTTTTCAAAATACCAGATTAGGTTTTCAACGAGAACCCTAATTCCAAAACCAAGCCGCATCTTGCGCACCATGGCAACAATGCCAAACCAAGCCGCATATCGCGCACCATGGCAACAATGCCAAACCAAGCCGCATATCGCGCACCATGGCAACAATGCCAAACCAAGCCGCATATCTTTGCGCACCATGGCAACAATGCTAAAACCAAGCCGCATATCGCGCACCATGGCAACAATGCCAAACCAAGCCGATATCCGCGCACCACGGCAACAATGCCAAACCAAGCCGCACCCGCGCACCATGGAAATAATGCCAAACCAAGCCGCATATCGCGCACCACGGCAACAATGCCAAACCAAGCCGCACCTCGCGCACCATGGAAACAATGCCAAACCAAGCCGCATATCTGCGCACCATGGCAACAATGCCAAACCAAGCCGCAACTGCGCACTGTGGCAACAATGCCAAACCAAGCCGCATCTGCGCACCATGGCAACAATGCCAAACCAAGCCGCATATCGCGCACCTGCAAGCAACAATGCCAAACCAAGCCGCATACCGCGCACCATGGCAACAATGCCAAACCAAGCCGCATACTGCGCACCACGGAAAGAATGCCAAACCAAGCCGCACCCTGCGCACCATGGAAATAATGCCAAATTTCCAAGCCGCTATACCTTTGGCCCACGCCAAATATAGCGCCCTAGGCTTGCAAGACTTGCAACTAGGTCAACATGGCCGCACGCGCCATTGGCACATGCCAACACGTGCCGCAAGCCATATTTCTAAGCCGCTATGCCTTTGGCCCACGCCAACATAGCGCCTTCTAGGTTTGCAAGACTTGCAACTAGGTCAACATGGCCGCACGTGCCATTGGCACATGCCAACACGTGCCGCAAGCCATATTTCTAAGCCGCTATGCCTTTGGCCCACGCCCAACATAGCGCCCTAGGTTTGCAAGACTTGCAACTAGGTCAACATGGCCGCACGTGCCATTGGCACATGCCAACACGTGCCGCAAGCCATATTTCTAAGCCGCTATGCCTTTGGCCCACGCCAAATATAGCGCCCTAGGCTTGCAAGACTTGCAACTAGGTCAACATGGCCGCACGTGCCATTGGCACATGCCAACACGTGCCGCAAGCCATATTTCTAAGCCGCTATGCCTTTAGCCCACGCCAAATATAGCGCCCTAGGCTTGCAAGACTTGCAACTAGGTCAACATGGCCGCAAGTGCCATTGGCACATGCCAACACGTGTCGCAAGCCATACTTCCAAGCCGCTATGCCTTTGGCCCACGCCAAATATAGCGCCCTAGGCTTGCAAAACTTGCAACTAGGTCAACATGGCCGCACGTGCCATTGGCACATGCCAACACGTGTCGCAAGCCATACTTCCAAGCCGCTATGCCTTTGGCCCACGCCAAACATAGCGCCCTAGGCTTGCAAGACTTGCAACTAGGTCAACATGGCCGCACGAGCCATTGGCACATGCCAAACACACACGCTGGTAGCCTAACTTGAAAACCGTGCAACCTACCACCAAGGCATTCCGCACATGCCATTGGCACATGCCAAACACACACGCTGGTAGACTAACTTGCAAACCGTGCAACCTACCACCAAGGCATTCCGCACATGCCAAACACACACGCTGGTAGCCTAACTTGCAAACCGTGCAACCTACCACCAAGGCATTCCGCACATGCCATTGGCACATGCCAAACACACACGCTCGGTAACCTAACTTGCAAACCAGGTGCAACCTACCACCAAGGCATTCCGCACATGCCATTGGCACATGCCAAACACACACGCTGGTAACCTAACTTGCAAACCGTGCAACCTACCACCAAGGCATTCCGCACATGCCATCGGCACATGCCAAATACACACGCTGGTAACCTAACTTGCAAACCGTGCAACCTACCACCAAGGCATTCCGCACATGCCATTGGCACATGCCACACGCGCCACTAGCAGCGCCACTTGCACTCAAGATGCAACCAACACTCGAGACATCGACACAACCGGGGATTCTTCTTTAGGGTTTTGGTTTGGCGGTCACAAAGATGCGGCGTACACTACGCTCACATTAAGAAAGCATGAAAAGGAATAAAGCGGTCAAATAAAAGAGGAAATAATGGTGAAAAACGTTTTTCGCCCATTAAACCATGCGGTTACCACCTCCTCCCATTATTTCACCCTTTACTCTCTTCCTTCATGAGGCCGGGGGTACGTTTCAATCTCGACTTGTATAAATAGGTCTTACCTATTTCCACCAAAAACAAGTCTCGGTCGGAGAAAAATACCACACTCTCGGAAAGGCAACTTTGCAAGCTCTCCCAAAAGCTTCCATCTCTTGCAAGCTTCCCAAGCTTTTACTTTTCGATACAAGTCGAGATACTACTCTCCCGTAACTACTCCGGTCTCAACACCTTTCTTTGCTTCCTCCCCAAATCAACCCTTCTCCTCCACTTTGTGACCGAAGCAAGTCCGGAACGGCCATTTCTTGGTTTAGGCCGGACTTGTATGCTGGATTGATCTCTCGAATCTATAAAGTGCTCACGTGCAAGCACATTTGTTTAGGGTTTGAACCAGTTTCTCACTCACTCCTCGAATTTACCGAAATCGGCGAAACGATTTTTACCCATAAACAATTGGCGACCACGGCGGGAGGATTGATCTATCGGCTACAATGTCGGTGTCGATCTCGTTCTTCACCCGGATGTCAAGATGGTGGGGGAAGGCGACTCAATCCGACGCAACTACCGGACAACCGGTTACTAGTTGTAAAACTACACGAGAAACGGGGACTTGCCAAGATGCTACCGCTCGATCCGACTCAATCGCTAGACGCCCGATTACCGGTTGTAAAACTACACTTGAAAACCGGGACTCGTTAAAGATGCTACCAAGAATTGGGGACTTGTGACTCGGTCCGACTCAACTGCCAGACAACACGGTTATCGTTGATTAAAACTACACTGTAAGCCGGAGACTCGTTGAATACGCTACCAAAGCAATTGGGGACTGATGGCGATGCTACAAAGAAGGCCGCCTTTACACGGAAAGGGGCGTGTTCACAAAACCTATGAAGTGAGTAAATTTAGACCGCACAAGATATACGATCTATTTCTAGGTCCTTAGTAAAACCGTCATACTACTTCGAGTGTTGTGCCTATTGCTAGCACACACTTTCATAAAAGCAATATTCCTTTCCCAAAACATAATCGAGTCATATTATCGAACCATTCATCCCGAAATAATCCAATACCCTAAAAGCTACCACTGTCTATCAAAGGTCAAGTTTTGAACCGGACATCCAATATGTCACCAAAAAAAAAAAAAAAAAAAAACCTAAATGAAAATTTAACGGAGAAACGTTCAAGGAAAATCATCCAATGAAGTCCGCTTCTTTTTGAGAAAGTCAACTTCGGCGTCTTCAAGAGCCGCTCTCTTCATAGTCAACATCTTGGAAAGCTTTTCGAGTTCCATCTCTGTCGTGCAATCTCCTCGCTGGAAAGGCTTTCGATTGCTGCATCTTTCAACTTTTGGATCTCGGCAAGGCCTTTGACAAACCACGAAGTGTTGAACTCCTTTCTACGCACACGTCGCGATGGTGCTCCCGATCGGCAATAACGTCTTGAAACGGTGTGACCAGGTCACCTCACGCATGTCCTCAATGGAAGATAAAGCCTCTTCCACACGCTTAACCAGCGCAAATCGACTAGTGACTTTCTTGGTTGTAGCCATATGCCCGTGCTTCTCCCAGATTCGGTGTATTAACGCCTCATGCTTAGTCTTCCAAGACGCTGGCCGCCAACCAAAGACATGACTGGATAAGGAACCAAGTACGGGGATCAAAAATGGCGCCTGCACTGGCCTCACTACTCGCAGAGGGTCTTCTTCCATGTCTACGACTGACAACCATCGAGAGAATCATCCACCGCTTGAACCACATCCGTGCTAAGCAATTGGCTAACGCCATCTCCAAGTCACCAGCGGTGGTCACTAAAGGCAAGTTTTCATGCGGCTCTACCCCATAATCATCCTCCGAACCGGATTCCTCCTCGCGAACTTGAGCGATATTTCCCAAAAGAGGAAACAAAAGAAAAAAGAAAAGAAGTGTGAAACTCACCGAACCACTTCAAAAACAGAACCAATCTTCGCCGGGAGGAATCACTCTCACTCGTTGAACCTTCTTCTCTCTTTTACTCATCATCGCTATGAGAAGGCTCAATGTCACTGGAGTTCTTTGAAGAAATTTCCGTCTCTTGGCAACGTGCAAAAGCAATAAAGCATTAACACTTAGAAGCCTCTGAAGGAAACAAGACACATATTCTCAAATTGAAATTCACGTGTTTTGAGACAAACCAATGAAGAGGCGACACATACCAGTTATTGGAAGAACTGAAAGACACAAGGGCCGTGGGAGGATCTTGTGAAACCGTCAGGAACTCCGCTGTAACGATTCTTCGTTCTCCGTTCCTTGGCCCGGGGCTTTCCAATTACTAGGCAACTTTCGCTTGGGATCTCTCAACATTGGATACTCCTTCATAACTGCTGGGGAAGGTTTGCAACGAACGTTTTCCACCACGTTATTCACAAAATCTCGGATCATAGTAAACTCGTTGCACCAAAACTCATTATAGCCGAAGGTCGTCGAAGTTACTCTTCCCATTTGAAAGAAGGAAAGACGGATTTGACACCGGCTTAAGGGCATCAAGCGTCAAGGGCGACACGCAATGAATCCTTAGGGATCACCGGCCGGTAAACAAGAGGCACCCTTGATCGAAACCCATGTGACGAGCAAAGACGGTCAATATTGTAAGCAGCTATCTGGAAAGACCCTACGAAGAAAGACGGCATATAACCTAGGGCAAGCGGCTTTGAATGAAACGATTTTTCACCGATGCTCAAATCGTCATCAGAAGACAAAGACATGAGCTGAGCAGAAGCAAAAGTGTCAATTTGAGTCACTGACTTATGGACCGGCCCCCATGGACGAAAATTGATTTCATGCAACTTATCAAGAAAACTAACCAAGCTCACGCCAACTCTGGGACGCCTGTTCACCCATCGAAGAATTCAGAGCCACCCCAACTCACGGGAAGCGAAGGCGGCGGTTTCGAGCATACTTCTCAAAGTGCTCCCATAGCCAGACTTGCGAGAAAAGCAACGTGCACATATGAACCCACTTTCATGAAACCATTCAAACTTGCATGTTCGCAACTAGGTGATCCAGATGCACATACGGGAACCAAGGAACATGACTTTCCAATGGGAAGAACTTCACCCTTTGCCAACTTCACAAAGAATCGCTAACAACTCCGGTCTTATTCCTTTCTTGCCAGGAACTGTGTCAAAAATGTCTCTGGACAACCAGAGAGCCAAAAATGCGGTGACATGAAGATCACCTTTCTGTTCGGGCTCCAACTCGTCCGGAAACCATTGAGATATCCACCAACCGTAAGGGCACCTTTCATCCTCTTTCCGGGAAGAATCCTTCGACTTCGCAATGGAGTCTTTCCGAGCAAAATCCCCCAACTTAGCGGCCAGGTCATCCCGCATCTTCACCTCACTTTCACATAATTGGATTTTAAGATTTCCCAGTTACCGGAAGGTTCAGCAAGAGGGCCACACTCTCCAAGGAGAAAGTTATCTCGCCCCATCTACATATGATTGTATGGGTGTCCGAACACCATCTGGAGATGAAAGCAACCAAGCCGGGATATCCTTCTTAACTGGATATTTATCAAGTCTTGACAAAGCATCAATGACCTCGCGCTCAAGTCAAGTTGGTATTTATATGCTCCTTGCTCACCATGAACTCAACCCATCTATCAAAAAGAACGCAATGGGCTTTGACACATCCCGAAGTCAATGTTGGAAGAAGAATACACCCTTTATGAAGACAGAGAACCGAATGGTGCTCTCAAGACAAACCGAACGTGTCTTCCTTTCATCCTCACCACCGGTTAGCAAAATTGGCACGAAACACGGGTGATTCTTCCGAGCGGGGCGAGGGCTCTAGTGAAGAATTCATCCTCTGTGTTCGGTTTGGAATTATGAGCATCCTTCGACGAAGTGAAATTTGATTCGGGTAACATCTTATCAAATTCCTTCATAACAATTTGGTAATAAGATATCTGCACAAAACAAACGGAGAAAGACGGGTTATCTCCACGACACATAATCGTACCCAACAACAAAAAAAAAAAAAGAGAAGGGGAAGGAGGACGTATTTCATTGGGTTCAAGACTATATACGTGATTTCATTCGGGTTCAAGACTATATACACGGTATTTTATTCGGGTTCAAGACTATATACACAGTATTTTATTCGGGTTCAAGACTATATACACGAGTATTTTATTCGGGTTCAAGACTATACACGCAGATATTTTCTTCGAGTTCGAGACTATATACGCGGCATTCTATACGGGTACAAGTGTGTCTATGAGTATCTTTCTTCGGGTTCGAGAAATTATATACGGAGCATCCTCTACGGGTTCAAAATACACACACAGTATTTTCTTGGGGTTCAAATATTTCTTTCAGACCGAAAATTCGTATATGCAATATTTCCTACGGGTTCAAACAATATATGCGGTATTTCCCTTGGTCGCATACATACAATATTTTCTACAAGAGGCACGCCAAGAAATCATATGCAAGGATTGTGGGAGCGCATACTCTTAAGGTTTACACCTACGTGAAAAGAAAAAAAAAAAAAAAAAAAAAGGAAAAGTACTCAAGACATACAGGAAGCGGTTTCTCTTTGTCGCTAGTATGAAAGAGGAAGGAATAAAGCGCAGGATGGGGAGAAAAGGGGGTTTATATATAGGCGTGAAGACTTTGAAATAGGGAAGGATTTCCCTTTTACCAAAATCACGCGTGCAAGAAACGGGCCCACAAAGGGTTCGACTTCCCAATGTCGCCCAAGTCACGCCTACAAGCACGGTTTCCAAGCTGCACCGGCCCCACCAATTGCGCCGACCTGCAAGCACGCACGGCTTCTACACTTTGCGCCGGTCCCACCAGCTAGCACACTCAGTTTCCCAACTCACGCCAACTTCCCAACGTCGCCCAAGCTGCGCCGGGCCCACCAATTGTGCCAGCCTCCCGATTCGTGCAAAAATACCAGAGGCAAGGATTCCAAATCCTATTTATAGAAGGTCAGGCAAGCCTCCCTCAATTCTCTTTACGGTTTGCTGTTAATAGTTTCTCACCATCTTATGCTTACCTCGCAACAAAGCCCCTGTTCCGATCTAAGCAGGGGACTTAATGTTGATGGTGGTTTTTAGACAAAGTATAAAATCGTAAAAAACCATGACCTAGTGTTACCCGCAACACATTAACTAAGAGCATTTAACTCAGGTGTAAACAATTAATAGGGGTATTTTTTCAAAATACCAGATTAGGGTTTTCAACGCAGAACCCTAATTCCAAAACCAAGCCGCATACTGCGCACCATGGCAACAATGCCAAACCAAGCCGCATACTTGCGCACCATGGCAACAATGCCAAACCAAGCCGCATCTTTGCGCGCACCATGGCAACAATGCCAAACCAAGCCGCATATCTGCGCACCATGGCAATAATGCCAAACCAAGCCGCATCTGCGCACCATGGCAACAATGCCAAACCAAGCCGCATCTGGCGCACCATGGCAACAATGCCAAACCAAGCCGCATATTTAGCACCACGGCAACAATGCCAAACCAAGCCGCACCTGCGCGCACCATGGCAACAATGCCAAACCAAGCCGCATCTTTGCGCACCACACAACAATGCCAAACCAAGCGCACCCCGCGCACCATGGAAACAATGCCAAACCAAGCCGCATATCACGCACCATGGCAACAATGCCAAACCAAGCCGCATACTGCGCACCATGGGACCAATGCAAAACCAAGCCGCATACTGCGCACCATGGCAACAATGCCAAACCAAGCCGCATACTGCGCACCATGGCAACAATGCAAAACCAAGCCGCATACTGCGCACCATGGCAACAATGCCAAACCAAGCCGCATACTGCGCACCACGGCAACAATGCCAAACCAAGCCGCATACTGCGCACCATGGCAACAGTGCCAAACCAAGCCGCATACTGCGCACCACGACAACAATGCCAAACCAAGCTGCACCCTGCGCACCATGGCAACAATGCCAAATTTCCAAGCCGCTATACCTTTGGCCCACGCCAAATATAGCGCCCTAGGCTTGCAAGACTTGCAACTAGGTCAACATGGCCGCACGTGCCATTGGCAAATGCCAACACGTGCCGCAAGCCATATTTCTAAGCCGCTATGCCTTTGGCCCACGCCCAACATAGCGCCCTAGGTTTGCAAGACTTGCAACTAGGTCAACATGGCCGCACGTGCTATTGACACATGCCAACACGTGCCGCAAGCCATATTTCTAAGCCGCTATGCCTTTGGCCCACGCCCAACATAGCGCCCTAGGTTTGCAAGACTTGCTACTAGGTCAACATGGCCGCACGTGCCAATGGCACATGCCAACACGTGCCGCAAGCCATATTTCTAAGCCGCTATGCCTTTGGCCCACGCCCAACATAGCGCCCTAGGTTTGCAAGACTTGCAACTAGGTCAACATGGCCGCACGTGCCATTGGCACATGCCAACACGTGCCGCAAGCCATATTTCTAAGCCGCTATGCCTTTGGCCCACGCCAAATATAGCGCCCTAGGCTTGCAAGACTTGCAACTAGGTCAACATGGCCGCACGTGCCATTGGCACATGCCAACACGTACCGCAAGCCATATTTCTAAGCCGCTATGCCTTTGGCCCACGCCAAATATAGCGCCCTAGTCTTGCAAGACTTGCAACTAGGTCAACATGGCCGCACGTGCCATTGGCACATGCCAACACGTGTCGCAAGCCATACTTCCAAGCCGCTATGCCTTTGGCCCACGCCAAATATAGCGCCCTAGGCTTGCAAGACTTGCAACTAGGTCAACATGTCCGCACGTGCCATTGGCACATGCCAACACGTGTCGCAATCCATACTTCCAAGCCGCTATGCCTTTGGCCCACGCCAAACATAGCGCCCCTAGGCTTGCAAGACTTGCAACTAGGTCAACATGGCCGCACGAGCCATTGGCGGATGCCAAACACACACGCCGGTAGCCTAACTTGCAAACCGTGCAACCTACCACCAAGGCATTCCGCACATGCCATTGGCACATGCCAAACACACACGCTGGTAGCCTAACTTTGCAAACCGTGCAACCTACCACCAAGGCATTCCGCACATGCCATTGGCACATGCCAAACACACACGCCGGTAGCCTAACTTGCAAATCTGTGCAACCTACCACCAAGGCATTCCGCACATGCCATTGGCACATGCCAAACACACACGCCGGTAACCTAACTTGCAAACCAGTGCAACCTACCACCAAGGCATTCCGCACATGCCATTGGCACATGCAAAACACACACGCTGGTAACCTAACTTGCAAACCGTGCAACCTACCACCAAGGCATTCGCACATGCCATCGGCACATGCCAAATACACACGCTGGTAACCTAACCCTGCAAACCGTGCAACCTACCACCAAGGCATTCCGCACATGCCATTGGCACATGCCACACGCGCCACTAAGCGCCACTTGCACTCAAGATGCAACCAACACTCGAGACATCGACACAAACTGGGGATGCTTCTTTAGGGTTTTGGTTTGGCGGTCACGACATGCAGCGTACACTACGCTCACATTAAGAAAGCGTGAAAAGGAATAAAGCGGTCAAATAAAAGAGGAAATAATGGTGAAAAACGTTTTTCGCCATTAAACCATGCGGTTACCACCTCCTCCCATTATTTCACCCTTTACTCTCTTCCTTCATGAGGCCAGGTACGTTTCAATCTCGACTTGTATAAATAGGTCTTACCTATTTCCACCAAAAAACAAGTCTCGGTCGGAGAAAATACCACACTCTCGAAAGGCAACTTTGCAAGCTCTCCCAAAAGCTTCCATCTCTTGCAAGCTTCCCAAGCTTTTACTTTACGATACAAGTCGAGATACTACTCTCCCGTAACTACTCGGGTCTCAACACCTTTCTTTGCTTCCCTCCCCAAATCAACCCTTCTCCTCCACTTTGTGACCGAAGCAAGTCTGGAACGGCCATTTCTTGGTTTAGGCTGGACTTGTACAGATTGATCTCTCGAATCTATAAAGTGCTCACGTGCAGCACATTTGTTTAGGGTTTGAACCAGTTTCTCACTCACCTACCGAATTTACCGAAATCGGCAGAAATGATTTTTACCCATAAACACCTACCTACAAGTATAGGTTTCCTAACTTAGCTCTAATTAAGAGACAAACCTCTTAAGCTGCTATACTTAGGACACAAGTACTTGGTTTCCTTAACCGACTAGATTTCCTAACCTAGACCTTGACCGACCTACCAACAATTCTCCACCTCGGATCATGCATTCATGCATGAGACGATCAATAGATAATATCACCTCCATCTTCCAACGTCGATTGAACCATCACTGGCTGCCTACGTATCCTCAATAGGAATCAAACCCGACCATAGTTCTCTCAAATGGCCTTACTAGAAGACCTCCACCAGGTTCCTAAGAACCTCTACCCCAAAAGGGCCTTTCACCAAACCGGAACGATGTGGATCAATTTCGAACAATGTCGAAACTTGATCCCAAATACTATTATAGTCAACATATCAGCTGGATTGTCTTTGGTATCGATCTTCACAATTAGAATGTTTTCTTCTTCAAGATTTTCTCTCACAAAGTGAAACCGTACGTCTATATGTTTGGTTCTAGCATGATGCACTTGATTCTTAGCCAAATAAATTGCACTTAAACTATCACAATGCACAGGCAGTTGGTCTTGCACAACTCCTAAGTCATCTAACAAACATTGTAACCATATAGCCTCCTTAAATGCCTCTGTCACTGCCATATACTCCGCCTCCGTAGTTGAAAGCACCACAGTAGACTGCAAATTGATCTCTAACTAACTGGTGCTCCTGCTATGGTAAATACATACCCTGTAGTTGAACGTCTTTTGTCCAAATCACCAGCATAGTCAGAATCCACATACCCAACACACAATTGATTGTTTCTTCTATCCTTCACAAACTACAAGCCAACATCAACTGTACCATAAAGATTCAGAGGGGAACCCGAAATTCTTAACCTATAGCAGGTTATGGATTAAGAGGGGGCGATGTTTGTACCCTAAATATTCAACACAAAAAAATGGGCAAACTTAGGCCTACAAAGCTCCTCATATCAGCTAAGAAAGGTTCGTTGGGCCTAAGGTGTTTCCCATGGTTAGCCAAGTATAGCTAACTAGGCCTTGCAAAGACTCCATGTGCAAAACACCCAAATTAAAGCTAAACAAGTGCCACGTCAGCATACTCGTCAGTGTTCCATAGTGCCACGTCAGCAGGGCGATGACGTGGCAATTGCCACGTCAACAAGTTATTTGACACGTCAATGTTCCATGGTGCCATGTCAGCACAGGCGATGACTAGGCAAATTCCATGCCACCAAGGAGTGTGCCACATCATCATACGTGATGACGTGTCAAGGGACACGTCAGCAGAAGGAGATGACGTTATCAGGTCATCATCAAACGGTGACGTAAACGGAATATTCGAAGAATATTCTGTTTTGTTACAACGCCGACGGTGTATTCCTTATGCCGTCAGAATAGTCCGTTAATGTTATAACGCCATTGGGACTTCCGTCAAATGCGTCAGCGCTACGCCAGAAGATGACGTCACGATGACGTCAGGTCATCTTCAACAGCTCCGTTACCGGAAGCAGTAGCAGGTCGCCGCCGGCCATTGCCGGCGGCCACCTCCGTCCGGCCAGTCTGTCCTACTTCAGTGTGACATGTTGCAAGTTAATATCGTAGCCCTGATCCTGTGTAGCGCGGTTCAACTTAATTCTGTAGTCCCGATTCAGTATACCACGGAGCCCCTTGATTTTTACGCCCCACTTATTTTGAAATGGCAGATGTTTACGCCCACTGAATTAGACTGAGTCGGCTCACTGAGTCTTGCCGAGTTAAGCCCTTGGCTCACCGATGTTTCAACCCACACTGATTTGCCTTGTGGATTTATACACCCACTGTGGGTTTGAGTAACCTTTCCTCATGAGCTTGACACTTGAACCCCTAATTGTTTAGGCAACCCTTTGCATCATTTTGGTTAATTCCATAAACCCATGAAGAGGGTTCTAGAGGCATGCAGGACCAGTCAATGCGAGTTATGACAAGGAGGCATGCAGGGACCGTTACTACAGGAGGCATGCAGGGGCCAGCTATTACAACAAGCATGCATGGCTATTTATTGCAATTCATGTCTGATTCTAAAACGGAAATTTGAAACATATAAATGGACGTTTTCACAACCAAAATGGTATGCAATTCTTTCCACAAAAACTCTTGTGAAAAATCCAAAACTAACTTTAGCATCGGAGGGTTTTTTGCAGGTACCCCCATACAATTCAATTGAAGCAGCGGATCGATCTTCAGCAAAATCATCATAAAATTCGTGTTTGGGGTAGAAGCAATTTTACCATACAAACAGTGGGGAAAAGAGATTCATTTGTTTGCTCTTATTTTTATTTTTTTTTAAGGAATGTGTTTGCTCTTTCAGATAGAAAGAAATATTGTTGCTTAAAGTATAACAAAAGCGGTGAATATGCTTTGGCTTTGCAGCTTCATAATTCCTACAACCCCTTCTCGAGAGTATATATATATCGTATTGGTAAGGACTTGGGCTCGAAATAAAGCGGAATTTAAGTAAACGGATGGAATTGATGGGCCCGATGGTTACTAAAATATCCAGGGGTGAGCATTTCGCCCGTAATCCGCGGATTTAACCGGGACCAACTGTTGTTTTGCGGATGGATGTCCGAACCGTTCGTTAATGGGTTGGATACGGATGAAAATTTTGAAATCCAACGGATTACGGATCGGGTCCGGATGCAACCTTGAAATCCATTGGACATCCATATCCGTTAAAGTAAGAGCATTTATATAGTTTTAGAAAATACTATGGATCATTTATGAATTTTTAATGTGTTTGCTTGGGGTGTTGTACATGGCATTTTTATATATGTATACATATATAAGATACGTAGGTTTTATAAGGAGTCATTTATGTTGGCTTTATTTTCTTTACTATAAATTTTAACTAAAACAAGTCCATTGGATTATCCGCATCCAATCCGTCCATCTGTGCATCCATTGGATGCAAATACGTTGGATCTGGATTGGATGCAGATGCCAAATTTGAAATCCGTAGTGCATTGAATTGGATGCGGATGAGGTGAAAACCGGTCCATACCGGTCCATTTTAAAGTATGCAAAATCAGTCTAACGGTTGATTTTTAAAGTGGTAGATGGTGATGTTATACGTTTCGGATTGTGCTAATTTTTTTTTTTTTTGTAGGATCTAAAGTTTAATAAGAAAATATATCATCAAAATATTGGGTTTAACTTCATCATCATTTGGATTCTAATAAAACTTTGATTCAATTTTGTATGGATAGTGTATAGGTAAGATCGTGCATGGATCCTCCCTCTATATGGAAAGTAATACGTGGTAAAAAATGTTTTTGACCCTTAATCATTGAATCAAATTATAGTGGTACATAAACTACATAGTGCATTTAATCATTGAATTAAATTATATATAGGGGTACATAGTACATTTGTAGTCTAGTTAGTGAAATCTTCTAGTCTGTAGCAAATCTTAACTATTAAATTCATATGAGTACGGCCATGAACAGATTTTTAAGTAGAATCGTCTGCTTGCAGCTTCCTATGACCTACATTAGTACTAGCGTTTGACGAAAGCAACGTCCATTAAATTCAGGAATCATTTTCTCATTGGCTTTCTTTGTTTTGTTTTTTCTCTCAACTTCTCTCTGATTAATGGGAAACTTTAGAATGAACGATGCCAAGGAAACCTACAAATCAATCACAATAGAGGAGTTTTCTTTCATGACCTTTTTTTTTTTTTTTTTTTTTTAAGAACGGAAGGAGTATTTTATTTTTAAAGGAGTCAAACCTTTCTTTGAATAATTTACTTCTCC
This sequence comes from Papaver armeniacum, assembly GCA_023531295.1. Taxonomy (NCBI): domain Eukaryota; kingdom Viridiplantae; phylum Streptophyta; class Magnoliopsida; order Ranunculales; family Papaveraceae; genus Papaver; species Papaver armeniacum. The sequence continues at coordinate 89,912 of JAJJWW010002273.1, forward strand.
AAACATAACACTACAATTCTCGATAACCATTGCTAATTAATGGTTTCACCTTTGCAAGGGTAGAGTTTCTAAACAGAAACTTCAATTCAATGAGCTGGTAAAGCAGCGGAGCATTGTAGGGGAGAAACAGATTGGATGGTGATACCAGCCTTTCTAATCATCTTCAGTTTCAATAAAACAAATTTCAGATTCACTTGATTTAGAAACAAACAACCCTTTCAAAAAAAAAAAAAAAAAACTCCTACATTTAGGGAAAGAAAAACAAGGAAATAACATTTCCTTTTTAGGATTTATTTTGTTCCAAGCAGAGTACGTCACTTCTTAATTATGTTCCGATTAGATGGTAAAGTACTGTCCATCTTGATATTCCCCTAACATTCTCCATAGATCATCACCCAGATACAAGTCATTGTTCAAGTAATCGTCAGCTTCTTTTAACCAATCCCTTGTTAACTGATCTTCATGATCATTGCTATCATCAAGTGAGCAGAAGTATCACCAGTCTGATTCTCTCAAACATTTGAACAAGCATCTTACTACTGTCACCATTAGCACCGGTAGTATCCAACACCAACACATTAGGATTATCAAATGAGATTCTGAATGAATAACCATGCTAAAGAATTAGCTCATGAACAAACTCAGTAGTGTGTTTATCCAATAAAATGAAACACAACTTAAGCACAAACGTATAGGAAGTATTCATGTGGAAACAAAATTTATAAAATTCCTTGACAAAATAAGTAAATCCGTTAATAAGTTCAAACTCCTTTCCACGATCAAAAAACATACGACCATAATCAGAACTAGGTGACACAACACACATATAAGAAATTAAAGTTAATGTATGAAGTAATATACCAAGATAAACTTGATTGAGTAGGAAGGAGATTGAATTAGACTGTCTTTAGTAATAAACTTATAAAATATATCATTAAAATCCAGAAACATCAATTTCTGCTTACGGTAATCATCAATGAAAACTGAGTCATCAACCCACTTCCCTCGATCAAATATGGAACGAGTAAAATCAAGATGGAGATAAAGACAATTCTTACAATTCAGATCGAGGGGAGCAATGAAATCCTTGGAGAACTCAATTATCTCCGGTGTTTCAACTTCTTCACATAGTAAACTCCTACGAGTAAGTAAATCAACATCTTCAACTTCAACAAAGAAATATGGAGAAATCAACTCCAATTCAAGAGAATCATCCTCTTCTTCTTCTTCTTCCAATGGGGTTGACGATTTTCGGCTGAAATCGATGACCAACTCTGAGTTAATTGAGACTTCCACCAATTCTTCGCTGTCAATTACATCCTCCATCTTCGTTGTTTTTGCACCCTCATCAACTTCGACTGAAGTGTCCTCCGATGTTGGTACCTGGTTTAATTTTCTAGTATGAAGAATTGACTATATATTCCTCTCTCGCATGATTGATGAGATTCAACAAATTGAAGATTCCGGTTCCGATTTGGTAAACTATCTCCCGAGTTGAATTAAGTAATCCAATCAAGATTGGTTACTTCAATCCTTGCACTCATTATAGCCCCCAAATCATCCATGATCAATTCAAGGAAAGACCGTCTTTGATACCACTTGTAGTGATCTACACTACAAATGAATAATCATGCCTAATTATTCGGGATCTACACTGCAGAGATTAGAGATAAAACCTCAAATGAGGGAAGAGCAAACACTCAACAAATTATATTCGATAAGTGAAAGAGGAGTACGAACTCAAATACTTATTAGAGTAGAAGAATAACACATGTGCCAGACACATACTAACATTACTAACGACATCCAGGGAGCCTTTATACACGGGTGCCCTATAAGAAGACATGGAACATGACATTGGGTCTGTATATGGTAATCTTGCAAGCTGAGTTCCATAATAGGTTGCAGTTTCATCCAATCTGATATTTGACCTCTCAAACCTCACCTGGACGAGAACATTGGGTCTGTTTATGGTAATCTTGCAAGCTGAATTCCATAATAGGTTGCAGAATCATCCAATCTGATATTTGACATCTCAAACCTCACCTGGACGAGAACATTGGGTCTGTATATGGTAATCTTGCAACCTGAGTTCTATAATAGGTTGCAGAATCATCCAAACTGATATTTGACATATCAAACCTCACATGGACGAGAACATTGGGTCTGTATATGGTAATCTTATAAGATGAGTTCCATAATAGGTTGCAGTTTCATCCAATTTGACATTTGACCTCTCAAACCTCACCTGGACAAGAACATTGGGTCTCGTATATGGTAATCTTGCAACCTGAGTTCCATAATAGGTTGCTGAATCATCCAATCTGATATTCGACATCTCAAACCTCATCTGGACGAGAACATTGGGTATCTATATGGAAATCTTGCAACCTGAGTTCCATAATAGGTTGCAGAATCATCCAATCTGATATTTGACATCTCAAACCTCACCGGACGAGAATATTGGGTTTGTATATGGTAATCTTGCAACCCGAGTTCCATAATAGGTTGCGGTTTCATCCAATCGATATTCGACATCTCAAATCTCACCCGGACGAGAACATTGGGTCTCAGATATGGTAATCTTGCAACTTTGAGTTCCATAATAGGTTGCAGTAACCATCCAACTGGATATTTGAAATCTCAAACCTCACCTGGACGAGAACATTGGGTCTGTATATGGTAATCTTGCAAGCTGAGTTCCATAATAGATTGCAGTTTCATCCAATCTTATATTTTACATCTCAAACCTTACATGGACGAGAATATCGAGTCTGTATATGGTAATCTTGCAACCTGAGTTACATGAAAGGTTGTAGGATCATCCAATCTGATACTTGATATCTAAAATTTTTCATGTCAAGTTCCTTAATGAGAACCTGAGTCTATCTCTAGTAATCTTGTGACCTGATGTTGTCAAAACTGATATTTTTCATGGCCAGTTCATCGGAATTAAAACTTTATGTGTATCTCCCGTAATCTTGTGACATGATGTTGTCAAATCTGATATTTTTCATGTTCAGTTCATCAAAATGAGTACCCAAATGACGGCGTCAAATGGTTCGGTAAGTTATAAAACACACTACCAAATTTTAAAATAAGGAGAGCCGTTGAATGACTTTTTTTTGATACGTGGATAGAAATCAACCATTGAATCTTTGAAAACCAATCAAATTGGTGTTGAAGACAATGCGCGTCCAGCGCTACTGCATTGTAACAAGGGTGTTCTATAAAACTGTTAGATGAAAACACAATTTAAAACCTAAATCTATCTATTCTCCGTTGCTCCCTCACTTCCTGTATTTTGGTCTGAAACCCTAACACACTCGATACCTAAATCTATCTCCTTCTCCGCGGCTCCCTTATTTTTTTCTCTTTTGGTCTTAAACCCTAACACACTCGATCGAAGTAGAGTTATTTCTCTTAATCTACTTTTATTCAAATCTCTTAATAATTTCATGAAATTATTGTTGTTTTCTCTGGATAATTTCATGAAATTTGTTCGAAGATGAAGAAGAAATGTAGAAACCCTAACTTGATCAGCTAAAGACGAAGAAGAAGAGATAGGTTTCTAACCTTTATGTTCATTTTCATACTTCTTTTCTATTTTCAGATCTATGAAATTTACACGATGTTTATTTTTGATATCCAGGTTCACAAAAGCATGAAAGTTACGGTCGATTATGAAGGTTTTGGTAGTGATGGTATGGGTTTGTAGTCTTTTCAGTATTCTCTTTACTGATCTATGAAGCTTTTGCTATAGCTTTTTTTTTTTTCTCTCAGTATTTTCTTCTTTTATCCTAATGGATACCATAATAAATGGTTCTTGACATGATTTTTTTTTTAATTTTGTTTTTCTTCCTCGTTAATTTTTGGTATCAAGCTTCGGGTTTCTTTAATTTTTTTACCTTCTCTAAAAGAAAATTTTAAATGTCAGAAATTTGAAGTTTTCTGAAATAGTACTGGAAGTGATTGCTTATGTACTCAATTTTTTCATTCATCCTTTATTTTTTTTGATCTCATATTGTATATCTTTATTTTTTTTCCTGATACGCGAAAGCCGGACCCAGGCCCCTGCATGAACCAAGCCAGTTGGATTGGCCCCACTGCTAGACCCAACACCGCTAAACCCACTATACAACAAATCTATTACAAACCTTTATGGCGGCGGGGATTGAACCCCTGACTTCCTCCTTCTTCGGAGTTGATGGGATACCATTGAGCTATGCTCCCGAACCATCTAAAGTTTCTTAGTTTGATTGATTATTGTCAATGTGTTGTTTTTTCGGGAGAAAAATAATAATAAGTGTTCCTAACAAAGTGAACCACTGCCACACAAGAATGATAGTATGTGATTAAGAAGTTAAGTTTTTACTAAATCTCGAGTCATTACAAAAGTTTAAGTTTTTCAAACTCTTAACTGAATGATTACTTAATTTGCAAATGTGGTATCTCCATTTTGCAAACACATGGATACAAAAGGCTGACGATCTGCACCAGATGGACATGGATTATGAAAATTGCCATAGAATAGAGGTGATTATATATCCCATGTTCATGCATGTTTAACATAAATTTTTGGTTGATTTATATCATGTTGTTTGCAAGGATTTTCATTTTATTGTTTATTGTCTTGTGAAGGGTAAAGATCTAGGGTAGTGGTAGATATATCATGTCAGAGTTCAATGATGGATTCAGGTAATCTAAGCTCAAATATGGATTCATTTGAACTTCCCCAATTTCTTCTCTCAAATGAATTTGAATTAAGTTGGAGTATGATTTTTAACTCGCTTGTTATAAGCCATAAGTTAATTTGGGTTATGTGTACAATATGTTTGTTGCGTTCTGTATCGTTTGACCATTTTATATAAAAGAATTGTAATTAAGCAATTTGAATAATCATCACGTTTATAATAATCTGTGTAGCGGAACTTGACTTATCACACGGAACCGAAGAAAGATGTCTTGCTTAGATTTTATTAGAAGAATGTGCAATAGCTTTTGATGTGTTACGTAACTTACATTTGATTACACTTTTACATTTTATATCCTGGTCAATATGGTGAGAATGTCTCTCAAGTCTAGTAAGGTATATGTAGTTAAAAGCAACATTCTGTGTTGTATATTACTTTGTTTGACTTTAAACATGATCGGAACTTAGTAAGAAATTGGAGTCAGCGAGAATTTCACATCATTGGTTCCACTATGTGAACCATCCTACTAATTGAAATTGATTTGATTTATTTTGGATATACTCATATGCATATTTATATATTAAAGCAATATGCATCTTTTATGGCTCATCGCTTGCTCGAGATAATTGAAAGTTGGATGTTGTAGTTGTACTTTACATCGGCTTCAAATCAGGTCTTGTTGCGGTTACTAAAGTTGTATCAACAAGAGATAAATGGTGCATATCTTTGGGCATGTCAATTTGGTAGAGAAGAGGTATAACATTCTCCATGTAGGGGTGACAACTTTGGAATGTCATCAAATTTTTTTGTCATTTATTAGTATTTCCTTTTTCTGAATGCTTATTGGGTTATTCGGAACATTTTCAGTACTTCATCTATCCTCCATATGCTTGTGATCATCTATGTTTTGTTACAAAGTCATGGTTCAACAGTCAAGCTTGTTAGGGTGTCCAAGGCATATTTAGGATATATTTATGCATCTACGATTAGATAACATTGATCAGTTTTATATACAATTTCTTGTGGGTATTCTTTAAGTGCTTCTTTGAATACTGTATGTAGTTTTGTTTTCTGGGCTTATGCGATCGAGCTAGAGCTTGTAGCAGCAGTGGGAAAGCATCTTTGTTCTGGTGTTCTAGTTATTTTTTTTAAGCATATTGTTCTTGTATAAGCATGTGTTCATTCTAGGAACGAATATCACGTCCCTGCTTGTTGCAGTACTTCATACTTTTTACTGGTAGTTTTGATTAATGCTGTTTTTGATGATAATCGTTTTCTGAGTGTATCATCTGGGTTTAATTTGTTTTGATTATTCGACATTTTTTCTTAAAAATGATATTTGTTTGTGTTGTTTATTGTACACCGTGGAAGCATAAACCTTTAGAGTACTATCAAATGTTCTTTTTCTCTTTCTGGTGAAATCCTTGATATTCACTTTCATTGCATGATTGTATTGCATCATGTTAAGTATTCTATATGATGGTATTTTGTGACGTTTGGGTGCATCAATGACATCTTAAGAGTTGTTGGTTTAGTATCATGGTTAGTTGTAGAAATTATCTTTGTGGACTGTTATGCAATATATGTAGGTATTCGTGTTTAGTTAATTTATTAGTATGTACTGTATCTGAATGCTCCTTTTGTTCTACTGAATATTTTGATTACTTGATTTCTCCTATATGAGATCATATATGTTTTGTTGCAATGTCACGATTTAATAGCCATGCTTGTAGGGTTTCCTTGGCATATTCCTGACTTTATTATGCATCTACTGCTAAGTCCTAGATAGGATTAATCCGATCTATATATGCTTTCCTGTGGGTATTCACTAAGTGCTCCTCTGAATATGTGATTCTGTTTTCTGGGTTCATGAGATTAAGCTGACTTGTAGGCACCAGATGGGAAGTCCTGAGCATCCTTCTTTCTTTTTAATCAACTGGTGTTCATGTGAACATAAGAGAAAGCAAATTCTCGCACTTGTTTTCTTTAACAGTGGTATGAGCATAGTAGTTTATCCTTTGATACTACATTAGACTTGAAAGGAATGTAGTTATTTTTATCGACACTTGTTTGGTTAGGGTATTCTTTTTCTGGTAGTGCGGTATTATTCTTCTAATTTGTATTCCTTTTCAGTGCAGATGCATGGAGTTGATATCCCCAATGTTGAAGCTGCAGTTGTTCATCCGCCCATTAGAGTAAATGATGTTTCCTTTTTCTTTATCTGTTTCTTATGTTTGCATTCAGTTTAGTTAAAACTTGGAAGGATATACATGGCATTGAATATCAATGAATATGGATTGTTTGTTTTTGAAGAATGAAAGTGTTTGAAATGTAGAATGGTGAATATGGGTTCTAGTACAAATATGGATTCTTCGCAGGGTCTGCATCTAGGTGGTGGAAATATGGGACTAAATGTGGGATCTTTACAGGGTTTGCTTATGGGTTGATTTCTCAACCCGGCTTTTTAATATAATATATATTTTTTGTAACGTCGAAACAACGTTAGGAAATACGTTGCAAAAGATGACACCTGACAAATATTTAATTGTTACACGGATAACGTTACAGAAATCGTTACAGTGAATTGTTACAACAGACTGTTACTGAATGATTTCAAACGCCTGTATCTGTTACAAGATTCGGTACAGTAAATGTTACAACAAACTGTTACTGAGTTTTTAAACGATTACAGCTGTCACAAGTAAGGCTGCACATGCACTACACCATTTTTAAGGATTAGCAATCTACTCAGGCTGTTGCAGACTGGGGTCGCAACGGGGGATCTCTGTTGCAAAACACCGTGTTGCATTTTTCACAACGACATAAGCTCCATTGAGACTCTCGGTCAGCAATGGGGATTCGCAACCGCCGCTGTCGTTGCTAAATTGTTCATTCGCAACTGAAGTCTGCCGTTGCTATGCTGTTTCTAATTACAGGAATACCCCTACCCGGAACTATATGTTATTGGTTCTAGTTCTAATTTAGCAACAGATAAACGACGTTGCTAATTTTTTGCAACCACAAAAAAAAAAGGTCAAGTCTTCGTTGACCTGGTCAAAATCCATTTCCCCCTGCAATTACCAAGTTCCCCATATTCATCATTTCCACAAATATACAAACTATAATGTCATTCATTCAATGGACATACAAAATTGTATTATATTATGAATAAATAATTCTTCAATTGAAGTTAACAAAAAGTATGAGTATTTGATACAAATGTATACTAAGTACCAAAACACACTACTATGCACTTAGAAACTTTCTTAGTTCCTAAGTTCAGTTCATAGAAACTTACGAAATTTCTAAGTTCTTCCAACTTAAATCACTATAAGGAGATACTATATAAACTTACAAATCTTGCAGCTGCTAAGGGACCTAATGGCTGCAGCTTTGTTCTCCAACCTTTATGATCTCACAACAGAGCATCATTCAATTAACCTGCGAACAAAGCATCACAAATTCTTCCAATCAGATATCGCAGCGAGCATTTATAGAGCCAATTTAGTGTAATTAATATATTGGATAAGTATATAATAAAACAAATAAGAAAATGGAAAAGAAGCTTACAACAACTGCGAGGAAGAACACCAAAGAAAACAACTAAACATGTCATGACGTCGTACTTGTTAACCCTCCATAACTTGATGGTTTCTTGGCTACTATTTCTTTATTTCCATCAATTTGATAATTTCCTAGTAAAGTAAAAGTCCTTCCAACTACAATACCTTCACTACCAGCTCCTTAACCACCACCAAAACCACCTGAAACTTTAGCTACACTGGCTCCTTCACGACAATCTCCACCATAAGCTGCTCATACCAATAGCCCGCCTCTCCAAAACCCACCAGCAGCAAGCTAGCTTCCACTCTCCAAACTATCTTCATCCATCACCAATACCTACACCCAATTAAGGACCTCAACAAATAATAAAGGAGAATGTCACACCATAACACAACTTGGCATGAAAGCGAATTCAATACCTGAGTACATTCCTGAAGTTTTTTCACGGTAGAATATTGTTCTCTCAACTGCAACAATAGCCTGCAAAGAAGCAGCATTACCATCTCCAAGGAATAGACTAGCAGAATACATAACTTCAAGCATCTTCTGCAAGTCTTGTTGTTTAGAGCTAAAACATATATTGAAAAATGAGCTCCAGTGAGATATATACACAATATTCTTTACTAACAAGTGCAACACTCCTTACAGGAACTAGAAAGCTTATGTTTTATCTCCTTTGTCCCAAAAGATGACACCGAACAGAATACCAATTCTTGTAGTGTGAACAATCAAATTGCATTTTATTTAGGATTCCTACAATGCGACCAATTCTATTTGCAGAAACATGCTTTGCATTTAGCAATAACGTCTTGAGAATAATACTCAGTGGGGAAATGGTCTTGGGAATCTAGTGCAGGAGTGCTCGGATCTTTCATAAGTTCTTGGTTTCTCCTGAAGGGGGTCAGCAGAACGATCGAGTACACATAGAAAGCCACTATTACAAGAGATTTATACACTACACCATTTTAAGGATTTCGTGACAAAGTTTCGCAACGGCTTAATGTCGGTTGCGAATTTTCCGTGCGAATTGCAAAGCGCAAATATTTCGCAACGGGTTTCTGCCGTTTCGAATTTTGTAACCTCACAGAGGTGGTTGCGAATTGCAACCGCGCTCAGTTCAAGCGTGTGAACCGCTTGCTTGGTCGTGACACTAGAGCTGATAAACACGCCCCAGTCAAATTTCGGTCAAGACTACGGTTTTTATTTCCACCCTTAATCCAAGTCTAGGGTATATCCCACCCTCAGCTGAAGTCTATCCTCATTTTTTCTTCCACCAAAACAGAGACTCAGCTCTCCTTCCCCCGTCCTTCCCCCCTCTCCTCCATCTCCATCTCCATCTCGACCAGAGAGATTCAGCTCTCTTATCTCCCTCTCCATATCCATCATCGTGTAGATCCAGACAGGTACAATTTTTGAGGATGTTTTTAGAGTTTTTAGATTTCGATTTCTAGGGTTTCAGAGATTTCATTTCTATGATTTAGAGATTTTGATTTAAGTTTATCGAATCCTAGGTTCCATTTAAGTTTTTCGTTTTAGGGTTTAATGCTTGATTTCAGTTTTTCGATTTCCCAAAAGCTTTTGTGAATCGATTCAGTTTTTTTTTTCTTTCCATGTTAGGGTTTGGGAATCGATTCAGTTTATTTCAGTTTAATGCTTGATTTTTTTTTCATAGTATCTGAATCTAATACCCTCTTTGTTTTTTCCATGTTAGGGTTTGTCAAAATTCAAGAACTGGTCAGAGTTGGTTCAGGAAGAACTAAAAAGGTATATCAACTATGAAATTGTTGTGGTTATTTTCAAAGAGATAATTTCCATTTTATGGTTTGTTGTTTATCTGAATCTAATGTTTTTTTTTCATGTCTAGGTTTGTCAGGATTGAAGAATCATTCATTAGAGTTTGAAGAAGAACTGGTGAGAATTGGTTTAGGAAAACTAAGAAGGTATATCCAACTGTTTTGATTTTGATTATGATAGAATCTCATTGAGCATGATAAAAATGGTCCTAGTGGTGAATCGCAAAAGCTACTTGTAGCTCATTCTCTCTTTGTTGAGAGGATGTTTCATGCGTTAACCTAAGGGCTTCGGCAACCCTACCACTAGGATTCAGTTGAAGCTACATGTTAGAATTGAATTGGTGTACTTACAGAAAATTTGTATAATCTCTTAACTTAGAAGTTTTTATAAGTTGTATGGTCTGAACTTAGAAATTTTGTATAATTTCTGAACTTAAAGATTTTTATAAGTTTGTATGGTCTGAACTTAATTATTTTTGTAAGTCCGATTTCGATTTTGATAGAATCTCATTGAGCATGATAAAAATGGTCCTAGTGGTGAATCGCAAAAGCTCATTGTAGCTCATTCTCTCTTTGTTGAGGGGATGTTTCTGTCGTTAACCTAAGGGATTCGGCAACCCTACCACTAGGATTCAGTTGAAGCTACATGTTAGAATTGAATTGGTGTACTTACGAGAAAATTTGTATAATCTCTTAACTTAGAAGTTTTTATAAGTTGTATGGTCCGAACTTAGAAATTTTGTATAATTTCGAACTTAAAGATTTTTATAAGTTTGTATGGTCCGAACTTAATTATTTTTGTAAGTCCGATTTCGATTTTGATAGAATCTCATTGAGCATGATAAAAATGGTCCTAGTGGTGAATCGCAAAAGCTCATTGTAGCTCATTCTCTCTTTGTTGAGGGATGTTTCGTCGTTAACCTAAGGGATTCGGCAACCCTACCGCCGGGACTCAATTTCATGGAATGGATTTAGTGTAGTTTTAAATGATAGTATTCTTTTGATTAATCTTATGTTTGTGTACATATCAAATTCTCATAGGTTCATGTTAGAGTTGTAGTAGATATCATATCAAAATATCTTTGATTTTGTATTGATGTAATGTATATACTCTCTGAATTTTAACATAGATCTGTCTTTAGGGTATGTCATCTACGGTTGATAAGGGATGGATGAAATGTCCTTGTAAGTCTGCTCAGTACATAGAAGGTGTTAGGTCATTTATAGAGTTTGCTAATAGAAATGGTGGCATAAATACCTTATTCTTATGCCCATGTAATAGATGTAAGAATGGTAAAGGATTGGGGCCCCTTAGTGAAATTTCATTGCATTTGCTTAAGTATGGTATTCTTTCTACATACACGACATGGCGTTTTCATGGGGAAAAGTTAGAAGTAGCTGAGAATGTTAATGTAGGAGATGTAGATGTTGATCCTGCTATAGGTGGGGGTGAAAATTTAGGAGATGTTGTTGAGGATGATGGTGCTGCTGTAGTAGATGACAATATTAGAATAGATAGTGGGGTTCATAATGATACTTTGGAACTAGGAAAAGAAAGAAAAAGGAATCTGTCTATGAGCGTGCAAAAGAACCGTTGTATCCGTCGTGTCCTAAAGGAGTGACAAAGCATTGTATGCTTCTATCAAGTTGAATCACATAAAGACACAATATGGGTTTTCGATAATGGTATGACCGCAATTTTAGAGTTGATGAAGGAGTTGCTTCCCAAAGAGAATACTCGCCATCTAAGTACCCTGAAGTGAAAAAGATGATCCAAGATCTAGGAATGGATTATATAACATATGATGCATGTGTAAATGACTTGTGTTTTGTATTGGAAGGATCATGCATCATTGGTGAAGTGTCCTGTTTGTCAAGAATCTAGGTATAAGAAGGTTTTTAATGATGAGAGGAAGCTTACTACTATTGCTCGGAAGACGGTTAGACATTTTTCGTTGATTACAAGGTGAAAAGGTTTTACAGCGAACCATGGATCGCGGAGGCAATGACTTGGCATTCTAGAGCAAAATCGGATATAAACGTTATGCGTCATCCCGTCGATTCTTGACTTGGCGATGTGCGATATAGTTTTTCGCGAGTTTGCCAAGGAACCAAGGAATGTTACACTTGGGATATCAACTGACGGTTTCAATCCGAATGGGTGTTTCGGTCTTGCACACAGTTGTTGGCCGGTGATTATTTGTATTTATAATTTGCCTCATTCGTTGTGTATGAAGCGGGAATTCACTTTGTTGTCGTTGCTGATATCAGGCCCAAAAGCACCCGGTAAAAACTTTGATGTTTATTTAGAAATACTGGTAGATGAGTTGAAGAAGTTATGGGATGGTGTACTAGCATTTGACGCTTTCAGCAAAACTGAATTTTTGATGAGAGCACGGTCGTTAAGGGCTATTCACGATTTTCCAGCGTTAGGGACTTTAGCGGGATGTGTAACTCATGGATATTGTGCTTGTCCTACTTGTGGAGAAGGCACTGTTGCGGATTATCTGCCATTTACTAAGAAGATCTGCTACAGGGGACACCGAAGATGGCTACCATCGAAGCATAAGTATAGCTCCATGGCCACTAACAGGGCTACAGATACAAGAGATTGTAGGTAAAATCATTTCGAAGAAGGGCAAGAGAAAACAACCATCACAAGCAAGTCTCAAACGTAAAAGGAAAGCTGATACCATCAAGGTTAGTCCTCTGTCTTGTCTTCATTTGATTAATTAGATTGAGCTATGTTGTTTGCTTACCTTAAACTTTGTTTAAATGGATTCATTCTAGAGGGATGCTATATAGGTACCGAGTTTTTCTATTACAGTGATGAGCATGTTAAGATATTTGAACCTATAGTGAATTTTTTGTGCAATATTGAATCGTTTGAAATTCAGTAACTTGACCCTTGTTCTTATGTTATCTATTTTCAGGACTTGAAGATGACGCCAATGTTGAAGATGAGGTTAATGACCATTCTCTGTTCACCCGAAGATCTATTCTCTTTGATTTGCCCAATTGGGGTTCAAATGCGATTCGCCATATTATAGATGTCATGCACACAGAGAAGAATATAATGGAGCATCTTCTGAATACTATGATGGGAAACAACAAGTCAAAAGATAGTCCCGCCGCACGTCAAGATATGGAAGATATGGGGATAAGAAAGAAGTTGTGGTTGAAAGAGGATGCCGAGACCGGTAGAACAACAATGGAAAAAGGATCATTTGAGATGACGAAGAAGGAGAAAATTGACTTTTGTACGCCAGTTTTGAAGAATCTAAGGGTACCTTCCGGTTTCTCTTCAAATCTTCGCAATCGCGTCGGTGTTAATCCTCCGGAGCTAAGGAATTTTAAATCTCATGATTACCATGTAGTAATGCAAAGCATTTGCTTCCGCCGCTGGTTCATACCGCAACATCGCTACCTAAAGAGCTCCGAGTTTCTCTTCTCCGGATCAAGCATCTTTTCAATATTCTGTGCGCGAAGGTTGTAAACCGAGAACATCTGCTAAAAGCAAAAGCCAGCCTTGTAGAAGCAATCTGTGTTCTGGAGAAACATTTTCCTCCGTCGTTCTTTGTTATCAGTATTCACTTGATGATTCATCTAGTGAGATGAAGCTTTAATCTCCTATCCGGTGAGATTCGTGTGGATGTATCCCTTTGAGAGGTAAAATTTCACAACTGACTTTGTTGTTTAATTAATGTATATAACCGAGTAATGTCTAGAACTTGAGTAATTGATAATGTTGTTTAATGTATATAGCTTGAGTGGTGTCATGTCCTAACAGACTTTGTTGTTTAATTGCTACTTTTTAGGTTAATGAAGGGTTTCAAAGGGTTGGTGCGCAATAAAAGGTATATTGATGGGTGCATCGCAAGAGGGTATACGCTGCGAGAAGCAAGCTTGTATGGCATGGAGGGTCTGTCAAGGGATGGTGATGGTACTCATAAGCATACTCGCCAGGCATTTTTTGATGATGACGATGAGTTTGCTGATGAGATGCCTTTAAGTAAAGCAAGGATATTATTCTAACTCAGTGCAGTTTGAACAAGCTCGCAAATGGCTTCTCTCTAAGTATGATGGATTAGATGATTGGCAAAGGTAAAAATTTTAATTTTACACCTTTAAGTGTTTTAAGTACGATGGTTGCAATGAGTTTTAATTTTACACCTTTGAGCTGTTATATGTCTATCGATATAATTGTTTTGAATTATCTTTTAATTGTAGGAAGTATGAATCCTATGTTAATGGTCAGAGAAACGGTCCCTCAAAGAGTTTTCTTTTGTGGTTACGTGAAGAGGTAACATATTAGCCTATATTATGTACCTTGACTCTCTTTCTGTAATCTATGTAATTACAATTCATATTTTACTAATTAGCTTGATTTCACACATGTTCTCTTGCAGTTGTTAGAAGCTAATGAAGCAAACTCAACACTTTGGCGACTAGTGCATGGACCTCTCTTCAAGGCGCAGTCGTATAAGAGATACCAAGTGAATGGATTTACTTTTTGTGCTGAAGATTACGAGGGGTTGGTTGTGTCACAAACAAAGTGGTGTATCGATGAAAGCTATTACAAGTTATAGAGCGAAGTCAACGGACACAAGTTACAAGGAAAAGAAATGACCTATTATGGAGTCATTAGGAAGATTATCAAGTGAATTTTATGGAATTTGAAGAAACCGTATTTTATTGTGATTGGGTGAAGGTTGAAGACAAGACTAATGGGTGCAAGGTTGATGCAATTACAAAATTGATAAAGGTTAACTTGTCCAAGATGAAAAGCATTAATGGAATTATGGATGAGCCATTTATTCTTGCATCCGCGACGCAAGTTTTCTACTCAAAGGATGTGTCCGAAAAGGGTGGTCTTTGGTGTTGCATTCATCTCAAGGATTGACTTCCTCTATAGATAGTATTGAAATTCCTAGCATTTATCACCAACTCTTACCGACAATGAGAGTTTAGAGAAGCTTATATGTGTTGATTATGTGGTTTAAAGCTGTGTGATTAGGGATATTTTTCTCGCGGATTATCTTATAGGTTCTATTTGTTCTCTTTTCTCCCGATTTCGTGTTATCACTTGTGCATTCTTTATAGCTTCATTTTGATATGTTTATGTGGATAGTGACAAAGGCTATCCCTTATAGGTTTAACTTCTTTCTCACATAGATTTTGGTTGTTATTTTGTAGGTTTTTATGGCAGCAGTGGAAGTAGATGAGAATGGTCTTCCCATTTCCGCAAATGCAACACAATACTAAGCCCGAAAGGCGCCTTGACTCGTACTCATGTCCCCATCTCATTCAAAACATGGAAGCATGTGCACCATTCTTACAAAGATGATATTTGGAAGGAACTGCAGGTTCATCATTTTTGTTCACAGTTTTTATTAAGATATTTTGTTTTTGGTGATGATTTGATTCTTTCCTTACTGGTTTGATCACTAAAATGATGACATAAATGTATTATGTATTAACTAGCTCTACATACATTCTAAATAACTCTTTTTTCTCAGAAAGTATATCCTTTACCCGAGCCTAGTAAGATTAACGTGGTTAAGTCGATGGCTCCTATATGGAGGAGACGCAAGCATGAGTTACGATATGCTTATTATGATCCCTATCCAACTCATGAGGAAAGGATTGCACATATTCCTCCTGGTGTACCTGAAGAGGAGTGGATAGAATTCTGTTTGAATGAAAACACTCTTAAACAACAGGAAAGTAGAGCTGAGCACAAGAGGAAGCGATGTTTTGTATGACCACTCTCACACCTCCGGTCGTAAACCTCATTCTTTGGTCAAAGCCGAACTGGTATGTATATTGATTTCAAAGTATTATGAATCTCAAAATATGTCCATTATGATTAGTCTTATCCTTTTTTAGATTGATTCATACAAATCGACTCATTATATTGGTAGGAGCGAGAATCCTAATGTGGAAATCACCACCTCGATGTGTGGATTAAAGCTCATACTCAAGAGGAGGGGCAATTCTACCTAGTGCGCAAAAATACTTTGTGAGTCAGCTTGTGTTTTATCCGAACTTTAGTACTCATATGTATACTATCTACTAGTCATTTATATATTTTATATCCGACACATGCACCGTTATGCTCAACATGGCGGGATGAGCTTAAGAAGGTGCAAGAAGATATCAACCGAGAAAAAAGCTTGGTGTATTCCTATACCGGACATAGATGTAGTGACTAAAGCTTTTGGGAAGGAATGTAGAGGACGGGTTCGTGCTGTTGGTCCTGTTACTCGTACACAATATGATTGTTCTGCTACTGCACGTGCCAAAGTGCAAGAATTGAAATCCAAGGATGGAGCTGTCTAGCATCAGTTGGAGGACCTAAGTACCAAGGTGGAGGTTCTGATCACAGGTTTAGGATCAGTATGTAACATTGTGAAGGAAATTCAAACTGCGATGCCAGGGTCAGTTGTTGCATCAAACAACAACAGTTGTTCACAACGTCACTCAGCTTCTCCTATTCAGAATGATTCACTTGCTCAAACACCTACACCTGCTCAAACACCTTCACCTGCTCAAACACCTTCACCAGGTCAATCATCAGTAGCAGGTAATGAAATGCCTCCATGTTCATTGTTGAACCTTGATGATGAAGTTATTGCTGTTGGTAGGCTGTGCACTGGTGCCATGGGACGTATGTGTCACGGCTGTATTGTACCATCTAATCTTGGAAAGGTGATGGTGGACAAAATTTTCCTCCCAAATGAACCAGTCCTGAAAGCTAACACATTTGTTTCAACCTTTCAAGATGTTGGAATTGGTGGGTACGTGCTTCATCCAAAGAAGTGCATCGAAATGACTAGTCCTGGTGGGCGGTCGACTTACTTTTTTGGATATATCTCAGCCATCGTATATAATGCTCGATAATCACTTTATTAACAAACATATATGGCTTTATCTTTTTTTTTGTTATATATGTTCACACTTTTGTAGATGTGCATGCTAACATGTAGATTCTTATGCAGTTGTGCATAATGAAAACTCTCAGGCAGTTGTGCTGCTTTTTTTTTGCTTTTTTTGGAACACTTTTGTACATGTGATTAGCATGCTAGCATGTAGATTCTTATGCAGTTGTGCATAAGGAAGAATCTCCAGCAGATTCTTATGCATTGTGCATAAGTAAGACTCTCAGCAAGTTGTGCTTAAAAATTTGAATCATAATGTATCCATGTGAACCGCAGTATTAATATATATATAATCGCTTTTTCTTTATGGATGTTTGTGGTTTGGGTTCGTTGTATTTTGTTGCGCGGTGATTCAGTGCGAGGTCAAATTGAAGCGGTAGTAGCCACCCGGGGGAATATCAAACCCTGGTAAGTATACTTCCTGTGCTTATGCTTATCATATTGAGTACAAACTTATGGATATTAATTTTTTTTTTATATATAATCACTTTTGAGGTACTATGTTTCATTATGTTGCTACGGACTATCTTTGTTGGTGACCTTACGGGAAGGTATATTGTCGCTACTTTCACACTTATCAAATCTCCAAGGCAGGTTCATGCAATTCATCTCTTGTAGTAAGTTACCAAATCTACTCTTCATGTTTTTGTAGATGTATAGATCATGTGTTGGTTTGCTGTGATACTTGTACTTCAAACTTTCAATTTCATACCTGGTTTATTGTTACGTTTTGGTGGTCTTTGGTGGAGGACTTGGTTTATGAATCAAGTCTGATTTTTTTTTGCCATTGTACATCATTTATGGCTTAATGAATCACCTAATCTATTCCCTCACCATTCATTGAATCGTCAAGTCTGATTTTTTTTTTATATTTCTTTTGCAGATTTGTTTAGTCAAAAGTGGTATAAATAAACTAGTACTCTGTGTTTGGTATGGTGCGATCAGGCTATACATTGGCTATGGCAAAATTTGCAAGGCAATAATAACTATACTTTTTAAGAATGTTGCATAATTAGGTCCTGAAAAATTATTGATGATCCAAATTTTCTTGTTGTTTGTACATGATGAACACCTTGCTGATTTTTACGAGTTCTGCAAAGGGTTGGAGTATTGGTTTTTTGAGGCTTCTTTAAAAAAATTTGATATGCATTTGAATGTTTTTGTATAGGAATGGATAATGCTGGTGTTTTGGAACTGAAGTGGAAGAAATGGAATGCTAAAGAACTTCGAATTATGCTACCGGGATTATACAGTAGCTTACACTTCTCATGTTTATTATCTTGTTTTGATTCAAACACTTCAAATAAGAAAGCCACGGTACTTTAAAGCTCGCATTCAAAGTACCATGTTCTGTCTGCTAACTTGTTATGTCTTTTCTAATAATGTGCATTGACTTTGTAATGAGCACGCATTGATTGTTAATTGGTAAAGATAGTTCCAGGGAATTGACTGTGTTACATTCTAACTTTTTGCCCAATATTATGAATGTGTGAATTAATTTGATAGCAAATTACTTGGCTTTTTTCAGTGGATTGTGAACTCTCTACGGTTGAGCAGACTCATTCATGGAAGCTTCGCTATGGTTATGATCGTGTGAATGATGATAAAGATGTTTCCAACATCGAGGCCAAGATGACTGATGGTATGTCATATATCTTAAATTATATAGTAGTTCACCAGTTCTTAGTTTCGTTTTTACTATAGCCAAGACTCAAGATTTTGGTGAATGTTTTTTACTAAATAATACAATTTTAGTTTTAGGGGATAGTTTTGTGTATTATGCTTACAAGATGCTAGTTCAGACCTAAAAAGATATCACAGAATCCAGCGTAATTTAGGATTTGAGCTAGCTCGACCATGTCGAAGTCCAAGAATAATTGAGCTAGCTCGACTACAACAGCTCACTTACAACTGCGTCCTGTTATAGAAAAACATCAAAGGTGGGCTCAAACACTCTGGATGTAGGGGGATTCATACAAAGTGTAAGCAATTATTTGTTTTGTTTTACTGGCATGATAAGTATAATTGTTGTGGCATGATAAGTAGTGTAGTAAATGACTGCATCTTTTAATCATGTTTGAATGACCAACATATATGTACAATGATCGACACGGGTATCATAGTAATGAATGAATGAATGAATATAAAATGTGTGGCCAAGTCTTGGATTTAGATTTTCAAGTCTTTGGTCAGTGTCAAATGATGGATATGATCCATCCAGGAGTTGTGTGTAAATTTGAAGACAATGTTTCAGTGATGATCTCAGTTTCTGAGTTGGACTAGTCATTTTACATAGAACTCAAATGCGCGGTTTAGCATTAGGATAAGAGGAGAAATGTAAGGTCATAAGAGCCACTTTTAAATTAGTATTTTGAACTTGATAATTAGATAAATTGTGGTCTCAGACTAGTGTTGTTTTAGATTAGTAAATAATGGTTGAATCTTCTTCATTTGTAGCCTATTAGTACTCTTCGACTCAATCTTTATAAGCATACTTGGATATCCGATTAGAAGAATTTGTGATGCTTTGTTCGCAGGTTAATTGAATGATGCTCTGTTGTGAGATCGTAAAGGTTGAAGAAGAACAAAGAAAGCAAAGCAAGACCATTAGGTCCCTTAGCATTTTGCAAGATTTGTAAGTAATAATGTAGTATCTCCTTATAGAAATTTAAGTTAGAAGAACTTAGGAATTTCAGAACTTTATACAAACTTAACTTAGGAACTAAGTATGTTTATGTGTATGTCCATTAAATGAATGACATAGTTTGTATCAAATACTCATACTTATTAACTTCAATTGAAGAATTCTTTTTTCATAATGGTAAATGTGGAATTGAAAGTGTAGAAGTTTTGTATATCGTGGAATGGTGAATATGGGGAACTGGGTAACTGCAGTGGGGTAAATATGGGGGAATGGATTTTGACCAGGTCAATGAAGACCTGACCTTTTTTTTTCTGTTGCAAAAGCTTAGCAACGTCGATGTTATGTTGCTAAATTAGAACCAGAACCAATAAATTAGAACCAGAACCATAGTTCCGGGTAGGGGTATTCATGTAATTAGAAACAGCTTAGCAACGGCAGACCTTGGTTGCGAATAAACTACGTCGCAACGGCACAGTACGTTGCGAATCTCCGTTGCTGATCAAGAATCGCAACGGAGCTTATGCCGTTGCGAAAAACTGCAACACCGTGTTTTGAAACGTCAACCTGCCGTTGTTGATTTAAATCAAGCAACGTCCAGGGTCCGTTGCTAATTCCTAAAAATGGTGTAGTGTATAAGAAACCAAAACGATGTTCCACTTAACTTACTGATAGAGGGTAGAGTTAGCATAAATTTCAGCAAAATCTACATCAAGCTGCAGAACTAACATCAAGCATCCGTGTATCAGGGTTATATCCATCCCTAATCTTTGGAAACCCCGGAACAGACTGCAAAAAGTTACCATCGTATTGATTAAATTTTTTTTCACACATGGACATTAAGAACTCTTTCTCGGTTATCGGTTGAGTTTGAAAGATGAAATGGATGCTCACCTGAAAGTTCTCTACAAGCTTGTGAGAACGAGCACCAAGTGATCCAGCATATGCGACTTTCCCTCTCTTTTCATCAATGAAAGCTGCAACCAAACTATATAGAATTAGTAGCAGATCCTAAAGTAAAAATGATGATTGCAGGACCACAAAAGCTCGAGTCAGACCTCATCTAAAAGTTAGACGGTATTAATACTAGGTTGATGAATGGTGCAGACAGCTGTTCTCCCTGTATCTACCATCTTTCTCACTGTTCGTATGACAATTGCAGCAGCCCTAGCATCAAGACCCAAAGTTGGCTCAACCGTGAAAATGATTGATGGGTTAGAAACCAACTCTACGGATATGGTGTGTCTGTTCAGTTGAAAGACCATCTTCTCCGGGCATACCTATTAGAGAATTGCTCAATGGATGAAGATCAACCAAATCCATGACCTCATCATCAACAAACATCTAAAATATGACCAGAGCAAAAAAAGAACATCAATAAGATTCTCAGAAGTCCAAATCCACATTCATTATTGAATAATATAACCTCCTAAGATACTTATCATAATAAACAAATTTGATTTATCAAAGAAAGACTGTTAAAAGATGATTTCAACAGAATATATAACTTTCATGTCTCTTTTTTAACATCCGCAGAGAGACAAAGCCAGGCTGAGTACAAAAGAGATTCATAAACTATAAAAACTAGTAATTTAAAAGTTGAAACCAATACTAATTTAGATTTTAACGAAAACAGAACACGGGCAAAGAGATATTATTTTGTGTTTTCCAATTTATACCTCGACCTTGAAGATACTCGCACAAAATTAATCCCCATCATTCGCACATACGATCGTCCTAGTACGCCAACTTACTTGCTAGCTGAATTTCACAAAGGAAAGAAAATAACAATATTTAGTGAATTGAATATCAAAATTTAGTTTGCATCTGACACATTGGATAGGTTTCAACTGCAATTTTCCTAGTCGTGCTTCAACACTTCTTGGAATTGCATAAACATTAGAGTGCTCAGTTTTCATAAGTAAAGGATAAATGTTATCAGTGTAGTTTCTACGAAGATGGATAGCTTACCACACCCTCAACAACATCTTCTTTGCTATTTTTAACATCCACTTCATCTCCTTCCTACAAATATCACAATCACAATTGCAGTCACAATCAATAAAATGAAAAAAATCATACCAAAAACAACCCAACAAAAGATTATTGATTGATACACTAACTCGTAACACCCTCAACTGGTTAATCCTCGTATTGTGAGTTCAACAAATCAATTCAAAAAGCTCGAAATTACAGAAAATTGGAAACCCTAATTGAAAATTTTGGGAAAAATTGATAAAAAGAATGGATAATAGAGAGTTATATCAAATACCTCAACACTTTAATAGATATAATATACCTCAATTAAGTAATGAAAGATTACCTCACGTACTAATTCAAATTCCCGACTTGAACTTCTTCCCTGAGATACAAAGAAACTCATAATCATTATCAGTTCTTTTGATTTCTTCTTCAACAGCTTCAACCCATCTTACAATAACAATTCCCAAATAAGAAACTCAAACCCTAATTTCTTCAATTCATCTTGTAACAACTTGAACATTTAATTAACCTTAAACCTTTCCTCAATCGACTAAACCCATCCTAATCCTTCTTATACATCACTAAAACGAATTCCTAATCTTCATCCACAGAAACCCTAAACCTATCTTCCACTGCTTTCATCTTTCTTCGATCTCCAAGAAACTCTAACCAATCAAGTTTACAAGTTCATCTATAAACTGGTTGTTGATTTCTGTGGTTTTAGAGCCGAAAGAGATGAAGTTCTTCATGCAAAGATGGAGAGGAGATGAAAGAGTTTATAGATGGAGAGGAGATGAAAGAGTCTGTGACGGACAAAAAATGAGAAGGGAAAAAACGATAAGGCATGATATAGGTTAGCTTAGGCTGAAGGGTGGAAAAAAAAAGAGAGGAAGGCTTGACCGAAGTTTGACTTGGGTGTATTTACTAGCCGTAGTATTCCCGACCACACGCATACTTCGCACGCTTGAACAAAGCGCAGTTTCTACTCACAACCTACTACCCGCCGTTGCGAAATTATCAACGACAAAGCACCGTTGCAAAAAAATTCGCAACCGAAATTAGAAACGGAAAATTAGCAACGGTGCTAGTGTTGTTGCTAATCTGAGTTGCAAATCCCTTAAAATGGTGTAGTGATGGTCCGGTACGGTCCGGTTTTCTTATAGAACCGGTCCCTGTACCTGGTGTTGACCGGTACCTCATTTTGAGGACCTATGACAAGACAAGTCGGTCTAGAGTTTTTAATTGCATAAAAATCAAGCAATTTTTCTCCACCGCATCATCATTTGTTCGGTCACAAAAGAACCCCATACTATTTTTCTTCATATGAACAAAAACAAGATCATCCCCTTCTCCTCTAGACCCTGCATAACATATGATTCCTCCCCATGAACCCTAACATCTGTTGACCTTCAAACATCCAAACCCTAATTTTAATTATTCTTCACAAACTCTTCCATTTGACTCCCTCCCCGTGAACCCCAATATCATCAATTTTAGAAGAGATTCAATGATACTTCATACCCATCATAAATTCAATCACAGAAACTCATCAAACGATGATTCCTCTCAACTCCAAACAGATTATCCCCTGTAATTTCCTTTTGTTATGACAACTCAAACATTAACTATCCCAAATCACTAGCAAGAACTCCATCTGCACCACTTCAAATCAAACTCCCGGACCATGTTCTTCTTCTTCTCATCATTATTAATTGATTACACCAAAGCCTTACATCTAATTGTACCATTTAATTCTCAAAAATTGAAGATTAATTGAATTCTCTAATTTATCAAATTTACAGCAAACCCCCAAATTTAGTGTAGACCCTAAAAATTCTAAGTTGTAAATACTTCAATTAGAAACCGAAACATGATGATGCATGTGATTTGAGCAAGAATAGGATTTGGGTTTCAATAATTACTTGTTTCAATAATCATTCAGATCAATTATGATTGATTGATTTCTGTTTCCATATGTGCTGCCTAAACTTATTGTTGTTGATTGAAGAAGAAGAAGAAGAAGTTAGTTGGTGAAGAAGAAGTGAACGATTGGTTGTGCCGCTTGATGTTCTTCACTCTTCAGGTGAGAGTCGATAGAATAGAAGAAGAAGTGGAATGATAATATGATATGGATAGAATAAGACGATAAATACGACCTAGCAAAGATGGCTAGGATTTACTAATCTAACGACTATAGATAAAACCGGTACTTCTGGGTCCGGTACAGGTAGGGAATTGGTGTAAAACCGATCCATGTACTCACTCCTACACCGGTAATCGTTTTCAATACCGTTCCCTTTACCATCTACTAATAGGTGCAATATTTGCACTAGTTAGGTACTCAAATGCTTTGCTTTCTTGATAGTTTTTGTATCATTATGCTTTGATTTTGTTTGCTTTTGAGTTTCTTAGGTGTTTGAGATCATCTTAACCAAAAGGAAGTGGAAATAGCTCAAATCCAAGATTTCTTTGCATCACCTTCAAGAGGACGAAAAGACGAAGCTAATGGCGAAAGAATGAGGTCATTCTGACTTCATATGAGAAAGTTAAGCATATGAGAAAGTTAAGCGCAATCAAGCAAGCCAAAGTTGTGAACATTGTAGGATTCACATAATTATTAAAGGAAGGCGGCACAATTACTCGGGGCAGAACCTGGTTGAAGCTATTATTAGGCATCCCATATCTTGATTCAGCGGTGAATAATGCCGCTAGCTCGTCAAGACGGAACAGAGACTGACGATGGAGTTACTGACTCGATAGGATGTGCAGATCGCAGATGATGAAGCATCGCAATGGATTGGCAGTCTTTGGTGACGAAAGAGATGGAGGTGTTGCCGACGTTTAATCGGTGTTGCAGCTCGTGGTGATAACTCGTAGTAGAGAGCTCGCAGATGTTAGAAAGTGGCGATTGATGGAATCTGGAGGAGAGTTTGGGTTCAGTGAGCTGTTATAACTCAGGTCATTTATGTCGTCTTGGTGGTTGCGTCTAGGATGGCAGTGATGAAGATGGAGGTTGCCTTGACTCAATGAAATTAAACATGGGGATGCAAATATGATATGAAAACAATAAAAAACAAAAATTAAAAGGGTTTAAGATACAAAACCTATGGGTTGCCTCCCATTAAGGGATTAGTTTAACGTCTTTAGCTCGACTTGGCATTTGCCTATTACTCCTCCAGAGGGAGTGCATCAACAAGGTTGATCTCTTCCACAACTTCAGATGTGAACGACTCATAATACGGTTTCAATCGATGTCCATTCACCTTTAGCTCCTTTCCCGTTTCTAAACTTCGAATGTATACTGCACCATGAGGAAAAACGTGAAGCACAATAAAAGGACCTATCCAACGAGAACGTAATTTACCAGGAAATAAAGTAAGACGAGAATTAAATAGCAAAACTTTCTGTCCAACACGGTGTTTTCTAGAAATCATCTTATCATGAAAAGTCTTTGTTCTCTCCTTGTAAATACGCGAACTTTCATACGCATCATTACGGATCTCTTCCAGTTCACTTAGTTGAAGTTTTCGTTGATTACCAGCCCCAACCATCTCCATGTTGCATTGTTGAATAGCCCAAAAAGCCTTATGCTCGATTTCAACAGGTAGATGACAAGCTTTACCGTACAAAAGTCTATAAGGAGACATCCCAATAGGAGTCTTGTATGCAGTCCTATACGCCCATAAAGCGTCATCGAGTCGTAAACTCCAATCCTTTCGTGTAGGACTTCCATCGTTTTCTCCAAAATAGACTTCACTTCTCGATTAGAGACTTCTGCTTTCCCATTTTTTTGTGGATGATATGCTGTAGCAATCTTGTGAGATATGTTGTACTTTTTCAACAATCCTTGAAAGAACTTGTTTCGAAAGTGCGATCCTCCATCACTGACTATGGCTCTTGGAGTTCCAAACCTTGCAAAAATATACTCTTTAACAAAATCTGTAACCACTTTAGAATCATTAGTAGGGCTGGCCTTAGCTTCCACCCATTTTGAGACATAATCGACAACTAAAAGGATATAATATTTACCAAAAGAATTAACAAAAGGCCCCATAAAATCAATTCCCCAAACATAAAATATTTCAACAAAGAGTATGGGAGTTTGTGGCATTTGATTTCGAGCACCTAGATTGCCCGTTCTCGGCGGCATCGATCACAAGTAGTGCAAAATATATATGAATCTTTAAATAAAGTTGGTCAATAGAATCCACTCTCAAGTACCTTGAGTGAGGTTCTTTTAGACCCAAAGTGTCCTCCACAAGCATATGAATGGAAAAAGACAATATAGAATTGAATTGATTGTGCACGCACCTTCGTATAACTTGGTCTCGAACAATGTTTCCATAGGTATGGATCATCCCATATATATTGATAAGCTAATCTCTTAAGTTTGTCCCTCTCAGCATGAGACAAATTCTTTGGGATTTGTTTAGACACTAAATAATTCACAATATCGGCGTACCATGGTTCTCAAACCGCAATTGAGAAAAGTTGCTCATCCGGGAAGCTTTCACGCAATGGGATAGCTTCTTCGTCTCACAAGAAGACGACTCAAGTGATCCGCAACAGTGTTCTCAATGCCTTTCTTGTCTTTAATTTCGAGATCAAACTCTTGTAAGAGTAATATCCATCGAATGAGCCTTGGTTTCGCCTCCTTTTTTGCAAGTAAGTACCTAAGTGCTGCATGATCAGAAAACACAACAACTTTTGTACCAATTAAATAGGAACGAAATTTTTCCAATGCAAAAACAATTGCTAATAACTCTTTTCCATGGTCGTGTAATTTTGTTGAGCATCATTCAACGTTCTGGAAGCATAATAAATGGCATGGGGTAGCTTCCCAGTACGCTGGCCCAATACTGCACCGACCGCATAATCACTAGCATCACACATTAGCTCGAATGGTTTACTCCAATCTGGTGGTTTCATAATAGGGGCTGTTATCAAAAGTTCTTTCAAACGATTGAATGCCGCCAAACACTTCTCATCGAAGTTAAAAACCACGTCTTTTTGCAAAAGGTTGCATAATGGTGCTGCAACCTTGGAAAAGTCCTTGATAAACCTGCGATAAAATCCTTCGTGACCAAGAAAAGAACGAATTTCCCTCACCGTAGTGGGAGGAGTTAGAGCACGAATAAGATCAATCTTAGATTTATCAACTTCCAATCCGTTAGAAGATATAAAATGGCCTAAAACAATGCCATGAGTTACCATAAAATGGCACTTCTCCCAATTTAGCACAAGATTAGTCTCAACACATCGTTTAAGAATTAATGTAAGGTTATCCAAGCACAAGTCAAATGAATCACCATACACACTGAAATCATCCATAAAAACTTCGATAATGTTTTCGATATATTCAGAAAAGATACTTACCGTACACCTTTGGAAGGTAGCGGGTGCATTACACAAACCAAAAGGCATCCTTCTATACGCAAATGTTCCGAACGGACATGTAAAAGTAGTTTTCTCTTGATCCTCAGGTGCTATAGCAATCTGATTGTAACCTTAATAACCATGAAGAAAACAGTAATGAGAGTGTCTAGACAAACGTTCCAACATTTGATCCATAAAAGGTAAAGGAAAATGATCTTTTTTAGTGGTTGCATTCAGTTTTCTGTAATCTATGCAAACCCTCCAACCGGTTTGCACACGAGTTGGGACAAGTTCGTTATTATCATTTTGCACCACTGTGACGCCCGACTTCTTTGGTACCACTTGTACCGGCTCACCCATTTGCTATCGTAAATGGGGTAGATAACTCCCACGTCTAATAACTTTAGTATCTCTTTCTTTACGACTTCCATCATTGGAGGATTCAAGCGGCGTTGTGCCTTCCTTGTAGGCTTTGCTTCATCCTCAAGCCGTATTGTATGCATGCACGTCGATGGGCTTATTCCCTTGATATCAGCGATTATCCATCCTATAGCAGATTTTGTACTCCTCAAAACTCGAAGAAGTCTTTGTTCCCGCAATTCGGTTAGTGCATTCGAAACTATAACTGGCAACTCTTCATTATCACCCAAATACATGTATTTTAGGTGATCAGGAAGAGGCTTTAATTCAAGTTTCGGAGGCTGCAAAATAGATGGCAATAATTTTTCATCAGAGCAGGGAAAAGAGATAAAAGAAATATTTGAGTTTTGTGGTACTTCTTGTAAAGAGTTGAGAAAGCCTAAGGCTTCTTTGGTTTCTTCTCCACACTCAAATCTTCCATCAATGGGTGTCGTTAACGCGGTTTCAAGCACATCCTCCCCATTCATATTGAATAACTGTTGAGCCAAGTTATCAATCACATCAACAGAGAAGCAAGAATGGACATCACTAGGATATCTCATCGTTTCATAAATGTTGAAACGTATTACTTCTCCATCAAATTCCATAGTCAACGAACCATCATGCACATCAATTTTAGTTCTAGCCATGCTCATAAATGGTCGACCAAGAAGCAAAGGTAGAGATGTGTCATTTGATCCGTCTGTCATCTCCAACACACGTAAATCCACTGGAAAAATTAGTGGTTCACCGCACAAGTACATCCTCAATAATACCTCTAGGGTATACATTAGAACGGTCACCTAACCTGTAAAGTAATTCCAGTTTCTTTCAAGGGACCTAACTTAAGAGATTCATATATAGATAGAGGCATTACATTTCTCGATGCTCCTAAATCAAGCATAGCCTTATTAAACTTAGTGTTACCAATAACAATAGGAATATCGAAACTACCGCGGTCTTTACATTTAAGTGGGAGTTTCTTTTGCAAGATAGCCGAAGCATTTTCCCCCACTTTCATTACCTCATTACCGGTTAACCTTTGTTTATTGGTACACACGTCCTTAAGAATTCTCGCATACTTTGGGACTTGTTTAATTGCATCTATTAATGGAATGTTCACATGAATCTTCCTGAAAGTATCTAAAATCTCCTTATCTTGTTCCACCTTTTTTGAATTAGCAAACCTGCGAGGAAAGTAAAGGGGGAACATAAGTAGAAATAGGAGGTTTAGAGTTCGTTTTAGGTACCTCATCGGTTTGGGAAGAGTCAGTAATCTCTTTCTCCAAAACCGGCCCCTTGGGGTCTTTGCTTTTCTCAGCATCTTCTGGTTGCACAGTTTGTGTACCACTTCTCAATGTCACAGCATTGAAAAAAATCTCTTGGGTTAAGAGGTTGAGAAGGGAGTTTCCCACTATTCTGCGTCTCCAAATGATTCAATCTACCGCCATAGTGCTCATTTGTGTCCGCAACTCCTTGATTGCACCATCACTCGTTTCTTCGATTCTTTTGCACTATTGTGGTTAAATTCTTCATCATAGCAAGCATCTCTCGATGATTTCCGAGTTCCGCACCGGTTGTGGTTGTTGTTGAAAACCACTAGGACGATTGAAAACCGGTCCTTGAGTCTGACTTGCTTGTTTGCATAACTAAAATTTGGGTGATCTCTCCACCCTGGATTATAAGTATTGGAATAAGGATCATACCGTTGCCTTTGCTGATTTGGGAAAATAGCATTCACTTGTTCAGCTTCTTCCTCATAAGAGGGAATGATTACTGCGGCCATTTGTTGTATCATCTTCTCCATATTACCAATTCTATTTTCTAGGTGCGGTGAAGAAGTAACCTCATTAACCCGTCGAATCATTGACACAGCTCTTGTGTTGAATTTTTGCGTGTTTGCAGCCATATTCTCGATCAATTTTGTCGCTTCGTCAATGGTTTTGTTTGTCAAAGCACCACCACTAGCTGTATCAATAAGATTTCTCTCGGATTGGAGCAAACCATCGTAAAAATACTACACTATAAGTTGCTCAGAGATTTGATGATGTGGGCAGCTTGCTAACAACTTCTTGTACCGTTCCCGATGAGTCGTAAAGAGTCTCACCGATAATTTGTTCAATCCCACTAATTGCTTTACGAATAGTTGCCGCTTTAGAGGCGGGAAAGTACTTTTCTAAAAATGCTCCCCGCATCTCGTTCCATGTTGTGATACTTCGGGTGGAAGACCATAAAACCATTCTTCTCAGAGTCAATCAAAGAAAATGGAAAAGTCTGTCAAAAGCTCTTCCTTGATCAGGCCCAGTTGGCTTTAAACTTGTCAATCTATGTTGAAACAATAGTAAATGACGATTTGGATCGTCTCCGGAAGCCCTTTGAACTTCGGTAACCAATGAATCAACCGAGATTTGAGCTCAATTGAATCTTCCAAGTTGACACACAGCTTTTGTTGATCAAACGATGGGGATGTCAGATCTTTGAGTGTCCTCTTGGGAGTTGGAGGTGGTGGAGCGCCATCATTTCCCGGTTCCCGGGGTTTCCTTGGTCACCAAGTGTGTTGTGGTTGTTTGTTCCGCCAACCATCTCTTCTTGTTGTGAATTTTGAGGCTCTTGTAGTACCGTTCCTCTGCGAGTTGAAATTCCGCACCTTTGGTAATCCCAACGTTTGGGTGCCAGAGATTAAGTACCTGAAACAAGATTCTCAAGAACGAAATTAAAAACTAAAATAAGAAATCAATAACAAAATAACAATCCGCTATGCCTCCCCGGATATGATTGATTGATTTTTGTTTCCATATGTGTTGTCTAAACTTATTGTTGTTGATTGAAGAAGAAGAAGAAGAAGTTAGTTGGTGAAGAAGAAGTGAACGATTGGTTGTGCCGCTTGATGTTCTTCACTCTTCAGGTGAGAGTCGAGAGAATAGAAGAAGAAGTGGAATGATAATATGAGATGGATAGAAGAAGACGATAAATACGACCTAGCACAGATGGCTAGGATTTACTAATCTAACGACTATAGATAAAACCGGTACTTCTGGTCTGGTACAGGTAGGGAATTGGTGTAAAACCGATCCATGTGCTCACTCCTACACCGGTAATCGTTTTCAATACCATTCCCTGTACCGTCTACTCCGGTTCTGGTATGGTTCCGGTCCGGTATTTCCGGTTCCAGGTCAGTACAGGGACTACAAACCGGTTCTTGTGCATCCTTAGTCACAAGACACGTCAGCAGAAAAAAATGGTGATGACTGGACATCTGTTACTCCATTTTCTACAACGATATGACCGTTGATTAATTAATTTATTATTGTAACGTTTGTAACTGTTGACAAGTTATTGTAACATTAAATGTAATAACATATTTCCAACGTTTTTCTAACGTTACAATAAATTAAATAGTAAGTAACGTTTTTCCGACGTTACAAATATGCTCATTTCGTGTAGTGGCACCTAAAAAAACATCCCTTATCAGGATTTATTGGATGAGAATATTAATTCATATCCACCAATTATTTTCCATATCCCTCGATTGCGTGTTCTACATAAATCCAACCAGACTTATTTCTAACTTGTACCTTTTCACATCTTAATTTCTCTGCTATTAGATACTTTTACTTTTTATAATTTTCTACTTATTTTGCATTTTCTCTTTTTTCCGCTCAACTTATAAGTATTCGCTATGATGGATATGGCTCTGGAAATTTATACAGATACCACAAATGCTTATCTGTGTTGGTATAAGAGGAATAAACATGAACCTAGATTTTATTAGATTTAGATGAAAAGTGTTAGAGCATAGCTCGGTTGAACCCACCAAGCGTTGGTATATATGTAAAGTTTGGTTGTCATATTTTAGTGAATCAAAACTCATGTTAAGAGTCGCTTGATTATGTACTAGAGTCAACTTCGTATAGGTTAGCTTGAAAGTATTAGGATATGAGACTTTTCAAGTATTGCGAAGACTTGAAGATGTGAAGAAGCAAGGAGATACAACGACAACAATCATCCTTCCACTTGAGGTTAGTGATATTTGACTTGAACTGTTTCATTCCCTAACGTATCTTTCAAGTCGTGCATATTGAAAACAAAAATACGAAGCATATTTGAACTCTAGATAGACATAGTATTAAGGAATACAATACGAGTTTGCTTAACCATTAAACTTTGTAGATAAGACATCGCCATAATCATTTGAATGCTATTGTGATTATGTATAGGTATGAGGTGAGGATTTCATCTTAGGGAACAATGTTTACATGTTTTTAAAGGAAGTAAGTTCACAAACTTGTTTGTGAATCGAAAAGGAAATTGCCAGGCGTTATTGGTTTTGTTATTAATTGCATATCTTATGAACAACCAATATGTGTGATTGAGTATAACCGTTCACGACTTGTTGTGTTCTTGGTAGAACTATTGAGAAAGGCCTGACTTATGTATTGGTATGACTTTTATTAGTGAAACCGATCTTAAGTAATCACCTGAGATGGTATGATCGGGTTTGTGATTTTATGTCTGACCAAATATGGGAAAGGGGAACCGATCCTAGTAAGAGGTGCAGTACATAACAAATGGGAACCGATCCTTGTATGAGGTGCAGCAAGGTTTATAGCAGAAAGGGGAACCAATCCTATGGACATGTGCAACACATCATTAGGAAAAGGGGAACCGATCCTATGGACATGTGCAGCACATATAAGTTAGATACCATATATATGTGGGGAACCGATCCTAGTACCTAGTCAACCGAATTTTGGAAAGCTAGTGTGACTATACACAATACTCACATGGAAGGTAGAACCGAAACATGTTTTGGTAGAACCGTTAAACCCATGATTTGTGATTGAATGTTATTTTATCAATCGCATAGTTCTTGAAAGTCATATGAACCAATTCTAAACTTGTTTGGAAGTGTGGCAAATCGGTTTCAAGGTTGTAAGTGTGAAAGAGAACTTACAAAGTTAAGATGTCGACATACTTTGAACATGTGCTATGAATGTTTATTATTTAATTGTTCAAAGTTATTCCTTAATAGCTAAGGGAAGAGAATCCAGGATCGAAACATAAATAAGTTAAGAATCTTTTAATTAAGGTAATTAACTTCATTTTTAGGAAAATAAGAATTAGTAATGTGCATTTACTAATTAGAGATTTTCTGAGAGATTTCGATCATTATTTTTGGACAGAGCATTTCTAGGAATTATGGAAACCGAATTTGTGCTTTAATGAATATCTTGAGAATATTTTCGGTTTTGGAAATACCTTGGTGTCCAAACTTCCTTGTCTATAAATACTTGAAGTTTTCTTTTCTTGCAAACTAATCATTCGTAACAGCAAACTACCTCTTGTTGTGTTGCTACTGGTGAAGCTGCCTATTCGGAGAAGAGAGTAACCTAATTAGGTGAAATCTCTTACCGCTCAGTTTAAAGTCTTTTTTGGGATTGAGAAACTCTATTAGTACCGTTGGTGGGAAACTAGATAATTGCGGTTTATCTTTTGTTTTCATTGATTTGATTGACTAACGGTGGTTGAACTTTGATTGTAGCTAGTTTGTTTATGCTTGAGAATCTTCTCTTCTGATATAAGATTCACTCAAACTAGTTCAGAGTTTCAACAAGGATCTTTAGACTGTTGTTAGTTCTAAAGACGATCTTGTGACAATCCATTGTTAACAGACTCTGTTATGTGCATGATTGATCACAAGAGATTCAAGTGATTGTGTGCATGTGTTTATTGAAGATCTAAGAAGATTTGTAGACAAAGAAGATATTGAAGATTTCTGATTTGTGGGTTCATAATATTTGGTGTGCACAATACTTGTTTCGGTAAAAGAGGATCCAATTAATAATCAGTTTATCCTTGTGATAGATTGGATTGATTAATTGAGTAGATCGACATCAACACAATTCTTTGGATTAATAGTGTTGTTGGCTTAATCTTAAACGATTACTTCGGTAATTGAACATAATATAGATATAAGGACCTAACGAAGGAGTTTATGTTAAGATAAACAGAAGAGCCTTTGTCCGACTCATATCACTTGGTTGAAGTGAGTTGATACCAAACATATTTGTTGTTCCTTTACTGTTTGGCATACGAACCAAAGGAATTGGTTACTTGGTCTATGAACCAAGTACGTGACTTAGGTCGGAGGCGTGGGAATACAGACGGAACTAGGTGAACTATAGGTTTAGTTACTTGGTCTCAACTATACGAAGTTAGGCTTAATTTTGTGTAGCGGCTTAATCCCGAGAGTATTAAATTCTGGAAAAGGTCCTGGGGTTATTCTGCATTTGCGATTTCCTCGTTAACAAAATCTTGCTGTGTCATTTACTTTATATTTCCGCATTATAATTGTTTTATTATAATTAAAGTAAATCACACAAACGTTAATTCCTATTACTTGATAAGTGAATCCTATTGTGTTTGGTTAAGTCCGAACCTTTTTATCAAGTAACATACTTCGTTGTTGTATTGTCTCGATCTCGTATCCATAGACGATCACACGAAGTGTGAACCGATTAGTTGTATTGTCTTGACTCTGTCCATAGACAATCACTTTCGGAGAAAGGACTTATAGGTAGGAAAAGTTTTAGCTTGAGGTATATTTGGGTACCCTCACCTTTTCAAAAAGTCTGAAAAAGAAAGTATAAAGAATTCTAATATGTTGAAAATGCTCACAGAAAAAATATCTAGAGATCTTGGGTCAAGTGAATGCAGTCAATTTCAGCCAAGAAAACTGAGAATCTCCGCTAGCCGACCGAAATTATTCGCAGTTCTCCCCGAGCCAAGCTTAACATTTTTTTTTCTTTTTTTTTTTTTACTTTTATTAAAAATTGGTATTGTTTTCTAGTATCTATAAGGTATGCAAAATGCTTGGTATGTGTATTATGGGTACAAAAGATTTCGAGATTTCACTGTAAATCTCCTCGAGATAAAGTTGTCTTGATGTCTATATCCCTACAGAAAAAACACTGAGACTCGAAGTTCACTGCATTGAGTCAAGTGTACTATTCAGAATACCATTTACGAATTAAAAAATGACACAAATACTGCAAGATCAAAGTAGTTAATATCGCGTATCGATATCGTATCGGCCGGCTCCGATACGTCTATACAAAAGATTATATCGGTTTTTATTGGTGATACATCATTGCGACTAGAATTTTAAATATTTATAAATGTTTCAATCTAAAAAGTTTGGTGTCATATGATGCATTAATGATTTCAAGATCAAAAGCTTCATAGTACAAATACAATCCCATTCCACTATTTATTCAAGGGTACAAAGGAAGAAGATATGCTTAGGAGGAAAGGTCATTTTCACAAATTTTCAGATCCAAATAATTTATTCTGCCAAATTACACTTACCGATATTATCAGTGTACCGGTGTACCCAGTATATCGGTTTGTATTGGCCAATATGAGCATTTTTATAGTTTAACCTTGTATCACCGATATTTTAGATATCATAAAGGTTTTTTTCCGATATACACGATAAAAACCTATAATATCGAATGATACAAGCGATATTGACTATCTTGTGCAAGATAAACGATTATTTGGCCTCCTAATGTGTTTCCAATTACCATCCTCTATTCTGTGTAGGGAGAAACTTGTTGATTAAAGTTTATTAGAGCAATTCCTGTGGACTCAACAAACATGAAGTTTGTTCATTTTGATCCCACTATGGACTCAACAAACATGAAAAACGATGAATAAACCAACAAATTGTTTGTTTGTTGAGTGAGATGAAAGGACAGGCGCGTGTTTGATGGAACGCCGGGCGATTGAGGCACACACGCTGGCGTATGAGCCAAAAACGCTGGCATGTGTCACACACTCGCCAGGTTTTCAATCACACGCCAGCGACTCTGATGAAACCTTCCGCATTTTTCCCAAAAACGCCAACGGCTAAATCTGAACGGCTGAAAAATCTTGTGATCCAACGGTTATAATTTTGAGTTCTATAAATACTCCCCATTCCAACTCTAAATTCATACATTCTACACATTGTTCATTCTCAAATAATATACAAAAATGCCTCCCAGAGTTCGTGGTGTTAGATTCACTCAACAAGAGGATTTAGTTATTTGTAGAGCCTTTTTTTTTTTCACATACAAGATGTTGTCAATAGGAATGTAGCCGAATCGTCGTTGTGTTTCTGGGAGAAAGTTTATAGAATGTTCGTCGCTGAAACGGGGAATATTAATGGGCGTGATTCTCACATATTGTCACATCGTTTTAGTTTGATTAGTCGTCATGTATTGGAATTCGTCGCTGTACTAGTAGAGAATCACAAAAATAAACTCAACGGTGAAGCTGTACATGAAGTGGAACCCTGAACACTAGCGATGTGGGTAGTATCTCACGGCGGACGTCCTTTCGACTTCCAAGCTTGTTTCAACATTTGTAGGGTGCTCAACAAATATGATCCCTACATCGTCCTAGGAATTCCACCGCCCGACGAGAATTGACGCATATGTAGTAGTTGTTTTATTCTCATGTATGATGTGGTTGTTTAATCCAATGAAGCATGCTTTTATTTATGATATTGATGGTGCAATGTTTAATCCAAGAAAAATTTAAATTAGTTATGATATTGATGGTGCTATTATGAAGACATCCACATGTTTGGTTTAAATAATCGTAATAACACAAAATAAACAACAAACTAAATAACATAATACCATAGCGAATCGATTTTTCCTTCAACTTTAATCATCCCACTCTACCAAAAAACACCTAGGACATTTCCAGAAATGCCTTCCATATGTGTCTTCTTCAGTAGAAGTGTGCAAATGCATAAAAGTCCTGCAACCGAGATTTGAGCATCCACTGATCCTATGTGGATAATGTTTGTATTCGTGATTTCCATCTCCACAATGCTTGCAGTGTAATAACTTCTTCTTCAATTTTGCTTTAAGTTTGAAGTTTTTGCAGAGTGTTGCAAACTTTTCTTCTTCTTCTTATTCTTCTTCTTCTTCTTAAATCTTCATTGCATCAATATATATGTGGTTCCTCTGGAAAATTGGGATCTTGACATTGCAAATTCCTGATCTTTTCCGGTTGTGATTCAATCACCATTCTTATGCGTGAACAACCTTCCCGCGGACACTTTTAATACATCCAAGGGTATTGCATAAGACTGTGGTTATCCATGAAACATAATGGACAAGCCTCTTTTTCTTCGACACATAATATTTGCTTCGCTTTTCCTTTAGAAAACATGGTGGATGTTGTTGGCTTAAAAGAAATTTGTTGGTTTGTTTAAGAATGAAAACTAGTGTTGTATTTATAACAAAAACAATAGGTGTTGGTAATTCAAACATGGGGTTGTAGTAAAGCCGCCCAGTTTTATTACAAACGCTAATGGCTAAATTTGCAACGGCTCGATTTTATTTCTCGCCTTATAAATTCCATTTTTCCCATCTCCAAATTCACATCTTCACCTTCTTCTTCTTCTTTCTTTTTAAAACAATTAATCCCTCTCAGTCTGCAGAAATGTCTGTTAGAAATCGTGGTCCCAAGTTTACTGAAGAAAAGGATATAATTGTATGCAA
Organism: Papaver armeniacum; assembly: GCA_023531295.1. Taxonomy (NCBI): domain Eukaryota; kingdom Viridiplantae; phylum Streptophyta; class Magnoliopsida; order Ranunculales; family Papaveraceae; genus Papaver; species Papaver armeniacum. The sequence goes on from JAJJWW010002273.1 coordinate 126,863, forward strand.
AGTATATTTTTTCATAGGGTAATCGTTGGTATGGGCTTTCAAGACGAATCTTTTTGGGAGAACATTTTTACAATGTTCGTCTCACTGACGGGGAACCCGGGAAACCGGGATGCTCGTCATGCTCGTTTTCAATCTATTAGGCTTGCAGTCCAGACATTTCTTGCTCTGGTAATGAAAATTGATCAAGAAAAGTAATTGGTGTAACTGAAGATGAAGTGATCCAAACAGCTATTGATAATTGGGAGGAAGCTCATGGTAAACCTTTTCGTTTCGAAGCGTGTTTCAGAATTCTAAAAGATGGTCCATCTCAATCACATTTATACTACACTCGAATGCCTCTACCAGTCTTTACAATGGAAGAATATTTTACTCTTGTTCGATGTTATATATATCGTATGATGAGATCAATGAACAATGAGTATTTCTGGGAAAGAGTATTGGGACATTTTGTAGCATCGCGGAACGAAACCATAAGAAACAGTAAGAGCCTAGAACTAAGAATTGCATTCATCACTAAGGAAGTCAAACATTATATTGAAGTTTTGTGGATGGTTTACCGTAGCAATTCTGGATTATCCAACGAAGAACTGGTGAGTATCTTACCTTTTTCCTCATTGATCAACTGCATCATAAATATCCTAACATGTTGTTTATCAGTTTTACAGAAAACCATCGCTCAGACCAAGTTTACTGAAGAAACCGGAAGAGAGTTTAAGCATTTGAATGCTATAAATTTTACGGATAATGTCGCCGGATTTGATGCAGTTTGATATTATTGTTGTGGTTTATTAAAATGTAGTTTGATGTTATATGCAAGTTTAAAATGTAATAAATATCGCTTAATCTTAAGTGGTTCTATTTTAAAATCTAAATATTTTCATTCATTGATATTACTGCCAATTCTTTTACAAGATATAAACTTAGTCAATAATAAAAAGTACTAAACCACTTCAATAATCAAGTACAAGCTTTGTCCTCCTGTTTATCTTCATTTGACGTATCTTCCATTTAACGTGCTCTTTGACAGTTTCACCATTGTTTTTGAATTTTTTGTTGTTAACTTTCAAATCTGGAGATCTTCTCTGCCTTTTAGCGGAACATTTTCTTGGAGCAACTTTAAAAACTTGCACTTCCCTCTTACAATTTTTAATCTTTTTAAAACTTCCACATATCTTAAAAATAACAGCTTCAAGTTTTGCATTGCAAAAAGTGTGATCGCCTTTTCAGCCATTTCACCAATAACAGAACTAAAAATTGAAAAAGATTTAGAAGAGAAAATCCAAGAGAAGTGAATTTGGTGTGAGTGAATTGTTTGAAGAAGGTGGTAATTTATAGAGGTAAATTTGAAAAAAAAAATGACCGTTTTTAAATTTGAAAAACTACCCGTTGGCGGTTGTGCGACACATGCTGGCGGTTTTGCTTCACACGCCCGCGTGTGTACCGTTTGACCTTAAAACGCCATCGTTTTCTGTTGACACGTGCGTTTGATCTTCAACATCCCACTTCTTTTCCCATAGTGGAGAATCATCCACCTGGCTCAACAAAAATTTTCATTTGAACATTACCATAGGAATTGCCCTTAGAGACAAGACAAAGGACACTTCCGGGATCAACTGAGAAAAACTATATATATATATATTTTTTTTGATAGGCTAAAGCCGGACCTAGGCCCCTACCCAAATCCAGCCAGTTAAACTAGCCCCACTGTTAGACCCAATCCCGCCAAACCCCTCTATACAACTAATTTAAGAACGCGTAATTAGGGATATGAAAACTAATTGGGGGATATGACTAAATGACAAAATAGGGATCCAAATATCCTAGCTGGGTTACCCCTTATATAATTAAATTATTAATTCCTAATCTAACCCTCCCTAATCAAAATTAGTTATTAATCCTGATTAGTAAAATATTAATGATTTGGGGGATATAATTTGTGTATTTATGTTTATTTGAATTTGTGTGTGTTAGTTTAGAGGGAAAATTTTTTTGAGTAGATTTTTTTTTTTTTTTTTAAATGGAAGATGATTGTGATGAGAGACTTGCGGTGGCTTGAATCTTTAGCTCAATTACAACAACAATCATATCTTCAATCTTCGATTAATATAATGATAACAACTCACAATTGTTGTATGATGAACCAACACCTTTGAATCATTATTTTCTTGACCATGAAATGTTTTGTGAAGAACCAACTCAAGAAAGTAAACATGTTCAGCATACAAGCAACCCCAACACACAGGTAATGCTTCGAAGAGGTCGAAAATTTGATTTTTTTTTTTAAAACCGCCATTTCTGTCTGAAAAAACCTTCGTACCGGCATGCTCGTTGTATGAATACTACGCCGGTATCATGTAACCGGCATTGTATTCATAGATATTTGTATGCCGGGACTAAATATCCCCCAGTATTCAAGAACATACCGGTGTGGTATTCAAACCAAGATTGAATGCCGGTACACATTTATACTTTTTACCTACCCGAATATTCTAAGGAATATTCAAACCCGTGATGTGAGTACATGACACTGAGAATGCGGTTTACGATAGCGGCATAGAAACTTAAATGTCGAGGATGCCGGTTTTACATGAATAACATACTGAAGCTAATGATATTTTGAACTTAAATACCGGCATTTGTTTCTTTCAACTTAGTATCTAGGAACCTAATACCTAAGTATAGTGAGTCAATTACCATTTATGCCGGTTCTTAATCCCGTGCAGTTTACTTTACTTATCGACAATGCCGGTTTTGAACTAATCCAATTTTCTTTTCATTCATTCCTTAGATTGTTACCTACAACGATCAACCAAACTCCAAACCGCTCCATCGGGATACGTCTGAGTACTATAAAATGCCGCGGGTATGTTACCAAACAATACTTTCACCTAGTTTTTACAATTTTATGTTGGGATTTGCTTGTAATCTCCATAATGTTGTCCTTATGTAGGGAATAAAATATGAAAAGGAAGCAATTGCTTGGGCAAAAGCGACGGCTCTTAATAACATGTGTGTCTTAGTGAGGAATTCCCAACGTTCAGATGTTCGTTTTGAGATGGTTTGCGAGAGAGGTGGAAAATACAATGAGAAAAATAGCCACAAGAGAAAGGGTTATGTATATGAAAAGAAGACTGAGAGGGTATACAAGACAGTTACGCGGAAGGATGACTGCCCCTTTAAGCTTGTATTCTATCTAAGAGGTTCAAAAGTAGAAGAAAAAGAATGGGAATGTAAGGTGTGGTTTGCCGTCACAACCACCCCGATCCGAAAGATTTTGAAGGTCACTCCCTAGTTGCGAAGCTAAAACCCGATCAATTCGAGGATGTAAAGATGATGACCAAAGCATGTATCAAACCAAGAGTGATTCTCAGAACCTTCAAGGAAAAGGATAAGACCAACGTTTCTTCACTCAGTACAATTTATAACGCACAAGCAACCATTAAAAGGTTGGAATGGGAAGGGAGGAGTGTTATGCAAGAATTTGAGAAGATAGCTTGGGATCACAATTACACGCGTATCATTAAAACAGGCCCGGACAACAAGCCGCTTCAAATATTCATTTCGCATCCTTTGCTTTCACAATTGGATCATACGTGTTGTGATGTTCTTATGATGGACTGCACCTACAATACAAACAAATACAACATGCCGTTGTTCAACATCGTGGGGCAAACATCGGACAAGGTAACATTCACATTGGCTTGGTGTTTAATGGAGAACGAGAGGGATTACAATTATCATTGGGCATTGCGGCAATTGAAATTATTGTTCCCGAAAAATCGTTCTCCGAAGGTCATCATAACCGATCAATTTGACGCACTAATGAATGCCATATCCGACGTATATTCGGATGCGCAAAATTTCCTATGTACATATCATATAGGTGAAAATGTGAAAAAACATTGTCATGCTTTGTTTGAACCCTCTAAGGCTGATATTAAGAAGAGAATGGTTGCTCAACTAGAGGAAGATGTTCGCAAAGAGAAACTATCACCCGAAGAAGAAGAAAATGAAAGAGGAAAGATTAAAGAGCGAGTCGACAAAGAACACGATGAAAATCATAAAAGGTGGCTGGAATTTCTAAAGGATTGGGAGAAAGTTTATTGTTCTCTTACCGAGGACATGTATGAAAAGAGATTGAACACGTTTATTGCCAAATATAACGAAGTATATCCAAGTGCCGTCTCATATTGTCGGGATAATTGGTTGGATAAGTTCAAGGAAAAATTTGTGCGTGCGTGGACAAATCGTTATAGACATTACGGGAATGAATCAACTAGTATAGCGGAGTCCTCTCATGGGAGATTTAAAGATCTCATCCCGGTTAGGCCAGGGAAACGTGGTTACGGTCACCGAGGCAATGGAGCAACACTTTAAGGCCGATATCGATAGGATCAGGAAGGCTTTTGAGAAAAGCTCAATGGAAAGGATGACTCACTTTCTTCAACATACTAAGTTGCTCCAAGGAATAGAGTTTAACGTCTCCCGTTGGGCAATACACCATATGATGAGACAAATGCAATATGAGAAAATTTACGGAAAACCGGGTGATGTGTGTATTTGTCCCGACATGTCTTCATTGGGGCTTCCGTGTCGTCATATGCTTGTGAAGTATGAAACACTAATACCTTTTGATGTTATTGATCCTTTTTGGAAGCAATTATCTTTCGACCTTCCCCCACCAACTTCGCTTTGGCTTGCTAATTGACTTGGGGGAACCTCATCATCTTCCTCCTCACTTTCCACTCCATCATGCTTATCGTCCTCAAGTGTTCCAGTACCTTCACGGATTGCAAGTGCACTACGTTCACCACCACTCTCCCAAATTGACCCTCTTGTTTCAAACCCCAAACGTTTCTTGCGACCCGCGTCTTTCCCCCGTGGAGGCAGGGACTGAGGAGTATCAAGACCGTCCTTCCTCCTTCTCTTAGTGAGAATAGGAGCTTTATCTTTCTTCGCTTCTTTGGCTCTTGACCTATAACATAAGCAAACAAAACAAACATTAGAAAAGTCATGGCAGTTTAGGAACCGGCATACAAATCCCTAAACAAACCAATGCCGGTAAGATGGACCGGCATAATAACTTAAATATCGAGAATGCCGGTATTATTGTACCGGCATTTTTAAGAAACAAAATTGGGTGCCCGGTATTGAGCACCATTTGGTGATGTTCTCGTATGTTGTAAGTGTAATACTAGGCATTTTCGAATTGAACTAATGAGATGTCGGTTTTTAAATACCGGCATTAAAGAAACCTAGATAAAATCTTGGTATTCAACCCTAATGGTATAGACACACAATTAAGTTCTGTGTGTTTTAGTTGACTACGGTATGGTATTCAACCCTAATGGTATGCCTAGGTACCAAAAAAATTTCGATTTCGGAATGCAAATTTGATTAAGGTATGGTATTCGACCAAAATTCTATGCCTAAAGCATAGTTGGTACCTAAACCATCAGCACTTGGTATTTAAACCAAGATCCAATGCACGGTACTCTTATCCGTAACTGGAAACACAAATTTAGAAATGAAAAATATATTAGAATTCATGGTTTAATCTATTGTAAGAGAAGGCGATTCTAACCTAAACCCATGGCTACAAATCGCTAACAGAAGTAAAACAATCATAAATGAGTTCAAAAATCACTTGCCTTCTCGGAGAAGCCATGAGTGTTTGATCATCCGGTTCCTGCCCCCTTCCTGTTCGTACGGTTTGTCTTCTTCTAGTTGTTGAGCAATGTTCTCGATTCTTCGTTCATGTGTTTGTTGAGCGGTCTTCCTAGATTTGGTTCTCGGTTTGCTTTCGATTTGGTTCTTGGAGGCATGGTTATGTTATGTTAATCGACGAAGAAATTTTTGATTCAACGATTAATCGCCGATGAAGAATGAACGATGAGGAAGAAGATGAAGAATTTTTTTTTTTCAAAAACAGGACCTATGCCTGATCATTTAATTTGAATTGGGGGATATATGATTTTGGTTATTTGATTTTATGTTTTAGTTGAAAGGGTATAACAGTCTTTTCATAATGTTTTTTAATTAATCTAAGGGCGTTTTAGTATTTTCGCCCCCAAAAAATACCCCTTAACAGCCACATTTGGTTGGGGGAAGTAATTCATATCCCCCAATTACGCGTTCTAATTTAAATACAAACCTCTACTACAGTGGAGATCGAACCCTAACTTTCTTGTTAGTGGAGTTGATGGGATACCATTGAGTCCCCTGGATCCTATATTTCCAAATTTAACCATACTTATTAATGATGACAAAACTTTTACCTAGCTTCAGAAGTTGCCTCCAAAAATCAGAGTCCCTTTTCTTTTTCACACTCCCTCTAAAATCCAAATTTTCCGGTTTCATTCACATATCCAACAATTTCATTCACCTACATCTTAATAAACCGACACTTGACAGCAATACATTCCCTGTTCCCATTATCTCCGAACCCAAAACCCGGAACAGGCTAAAACTCCTTAATTCCCAAAAGAGCTGAACTCGTCTCCATCAAAAACTCCCCCCTTTCTCCGAACCCTAGAAATCTTCATCTTCTTCGTCTTCTTCCCCAATTCGACGACCTTGTTCAGATAAACCCTAGAATCAAAACCTTAATTCTTTCAAGATGACAACAAACGATCAAACAATAGCATTCTTAGCACAAGTTGTTTCATTCGGAGATGGAGCTGTAATTGGTACAGCAATCGCTTTTGCTGCTGTGAAAGCATGGCAGAGTTATTTTTTCAATTCATCTGCTCTTAGTAAGATTCGTCAAGCTCCGAATGTTAGAGTCTCTGATCTTCGTCAGCTTCTTGTAAAAGAAGGAGAAGAAGCTGGTGGTGGTGATGATAGTGGTGGCGGCGGTGGTTGGGATGGGAAGCTTGTGGTGGTTAGAGGGATTGTTGAAGCTAAAAGAAGTGTTGATGGTTGGAAAAGTTCAAGCCCTAGTGTTTTGGTTTCTAAAGAAGCTGGTGAAAGAGCTGTGATTTTACAGAATATACAAACGGTAACTGAATTTCTTGGATTTTCTTGTTGAAATTTTGTTCTAGGTTGGAAATTAGGGTTGAGAAATTATGGGGAATGTTTTGATTTTGATGAATTTCTTGTTTGTTTTCTTGGATTTAATTTCTTTTTGGGTTTTCTGTGTTTTCTTGGTTAAATTTTTGGTATAGTTTGGAAATTATGTTTGGTTTTGATGAATTTCTTGTTTGTTTGTTGGGAAATTTGAAGTGTGTATACAATGAGTGGAAGGGATTATTAGGATGGACTTCGGATATAAGGTCGGTTTTCTTGAGATCGTGGAAGGATCAGAAGTCGACATCAGTGAGGATGGTAATTTTTCTTTCTTTAAGCCTGTCCTGTATTCTTGGTTTCTAAGTTCTTTTTTATGATTCGTGTCAATGTTGGGTGGGGCATTAGGGTGGTGGTGTCGTAGTGCCAAACAGTATTATCCTATTGTAATGTGTGTAGATTTGAAGGCGTAAAAATTGGTGTTTAAACGTATTTTGTTAGATTGGATAGAAAAAACCTGGGAGGAGTGGATCCTCACTTGGTCTAATAGCAGCTTCGGCTGGCTGGATCCTCACTTGCAGAAGTGTTTTAAGGTGCTATTAAACCTGGGAGGAGTGGCCATGGAAAAAACCCTTCCCATTTACTTAGGCAGAGGCTTGAACAACGTATGTTTTGGAATAAACTACATTTGTCGACCGGAGAGGGATTTGCAAACAAATGCGTAATTTGTGTGAATCTTGGGATATGGTGTTTGAGGGGGGAAGTTAGGCAGTTGGTGTAGTGTGGGGTTTAAAGAATGTAGGGTGGCGGTGTCTTACTGCCAACAGTATCATTTGATCAGTCTGAGTTAATTGGAAGTAACCAAGTGCCTTCCATTTGTGATATATCGTTTGACTTCTTGTTCTTTTGTTACAGATTCCTTTTGTGCTCGTTGATACTGGTCGATCATCAAATTCGGAGAACCTGTTTGTTAATATGGATGATTCAAAACACCCTCTACCTCTTTCAACAGTTTATCATAAGCTAACACCAGTTCAGACTAACTCTTACACATTCCTCCAAGCAGTTTTTGGCCATGCATACCCTGTAAGTGTTGGGGTTCATTCCTTTCTTAGGCAGTTGCATTTGAAAGAATCCGGAGTTTTGTATGAATTTTTTTTTTTGACACTCGCTTGGGTATTTTTTCTTTGTTTTGGAAGGTTGCTCTGTTGGATGAGGAAAAAGTTCTTGCTGTAGGGAAGCAGATTAGTGCAGTAGGTATTTGTAGCTCCAAAGATGGGGTTCCACAAATCAAATCATCACAGGACCTCCCCTGTTTCTTGTAAGAAATTCTTGAAAGCGTCACATCCTGATTAGTTAATGGATTAAACTAGTTCTGTTGGAATAATATTATGCATTTTTTCTCATGTTTAGGACTGAGAAGACTAAAGATCAGCTTGTGGTAGATATGGCGTTTAATACAAAATGTTTATTTTGGGGTGGACTTATTCTAGGGTCGCTTTCAATCGGAATACTAGGCTATGCTACCATCAGGTACATACGTGCTTAACTAAGTGTTCACGTGTTTGCGAATTTAAGTGCTTTTGATTACAAGAAAAATGCTTTATTAGGAACTGTAAACAGAAATTCAATGAAAGACTCAAGTTCCCCTCAAATTCTGTATAGATAATCATCTGCCCTTTGAATTAGATTAAGTTTCTTCCTGAAAATAATAAACTGATCAATCTTATTTTTTTTTATGAAGATAAATAACTTCTCTCCATGCAATTATCACTATGGAACCTTACCCTCAGTGGGCCATTTATGTTGTCGGAGAATTTAAGTTCATGAAGTGTTAGTTGAGCTTCATATTAGCATTAGCATTAGCATAACTTATTTTCCGTTTATGATAAACCGATAATCAATCAGTTGTTTTATAAGAGACTGTCTGTCCCATATTAGCATTAGCATAACTGCCATTAACATGGAGCTCATTATTACTATTCAACCTAAAACCGTTCTTGTACAAATTGTCAGTAGACTATTTTGTCCCTAACTCATTCAAACTGTGGGTGCTTCTAGGAACTGGAGAAGGTGGAAAGAATGGAGGCAGCGAAGGGAAAATGAGCGAGCTAGTCAAGCAGAAGCTGCTTCTGCAATGGATACAGAACCTCAGGCTGATGAAATAGCAGGAGAAGTTCCGGATGGGGAACTTTGCGCGGTTTGTCTAATTAGGAGAAGAAGTGCCGCTTTTGTTCCTTGCGGGCATATGGTTTGTTGCTATTCATGTTCCCTTACAGTCAGACGAGAATCTTCACCAAAGTGCCCTGTATGTAGGCAGCCTGTCACGTCCTCCGTTAGGATCTATGCTTCTTAGGGAGGTACATAAACCCGTGATTACTTCATCAATGCCGATATTCTATCACTTTATAAATCTTTTTCGGCCCCCAAATTCGGGAGAATGATTTCTTGGTTTCAAAAGTGATGTCTGTAACTGATTGTTCATAAGGTTTTGCATTTTTTGAGGGGGTAGGTGGTACGAGGTTGGGGGATATAGGGCGTGACATCAGTCTCGCTCACCATTTGATGGAATGCATTGAGTTGAGTTTCTCTTGATATATACTCGGATGATTGATCCCCCTTTCGTATAACAACGTATATACATCTTTTTGTTGTGTTCATTTACCTTTTTTCTTCTGAAATTTGCACCCCTTTTTTCTACAGCTCCATGTACTTGGTAATTTATTTTTTTTGCGTTCAACACTTATTTTATTTGTGCACCCAAATGTCCAGAGGTCCCAAATACCTACTCAGGATAAACAAAGAAGACCACCTTGACCTTCAAAAAGCTAAACATTTTTTTTAATAGGAAAGACAGATATGAAAAAGCTGAACTCACCTATATCAAAGCTCACCAGTTGTCTTGAAATTTTCTTCATCATCTTGCATATTTCTTCTTCTTCGCCCCTTTGAAAGACCCCAAACCCCTAGATTTTTTACTGTTTTTGTCCAGAAATGGATGTGGCTGCAGCTGGTGTGGTATCAGCTTATTGTGCTGTTAAAACATGGAGAAACTATTATTTCACTTCAAATGCTCTTCATAAGATTCGTGAAGCTCCAAATGTTGATGTATCTGATCTTCGACAACTTCTTGAAAAAGAAACTGAAACTAGTAACGGTACTGGTGGTAAGCTTGTTGTGGTTAAAGGGATTGTTGAAGCTGGTTGGAGAAATATAAGACCTACTGCACTGGTTTCTAGTGAGGCTGCTGGTGGAACAGCTGTTTTGATAGAGAATACTCAGAAGGTATTATCTCAGAAGGTATTCACTTTACCTTTTCCTTCCAATTTCATATTTTAGTTTCGGAATTTTGTCAAATTTTGATTGTATTTGGGTAATTCATTGGCAAAGCAATACCGGGTTCGATCTGATTTTCCCATTTGAAATGAACAGTCTCTTGTTTGCCATTAGAAACCAATCAATTGACTTGTTGTTCTTTTGTTACAGGTTCCTTTTGTGCTTCTTGATATTGGCCGATCATTAAATTCAGATTACCTGTTTGTTAATATGGAGGGCTCGAAACATCCTCTACATATTTCAACAGTTTTTCATGAGCTACAACCAGTTCAGGCTTCCCCTTCCACTTTCCTCCAAGCAGTTTTGCGCCACCCATACCCTGTAAGTTCTGGAAATGATTCCTTTGCTTAGGCAGTTGATTGATTGCAATTTAAAAGAATTTGGAGTTGTAGGGAATTCATACATAAACATTAACTTGGTGTATGTTTCTTTGTTTCGGAAGGTCGGTGTGTTGGGTGAAGAAAAAGTTCTGTCAGTAGGAAAGCAGATCAGTGCGGTAGGTGTTTGTAGCTTTGGAGTTCCACAAATCAAATCGTCACAGGACCTCCCGTATTTCTTGTAAGAATTCTTAAAAACAAAACATCCTGCTTGGTGAATGGATTAAACTACTTTTGCTGGAATTACTTATGTGCAAGTTTTCTCTATTTTCAGGACTGAGTTGACTAAGGATCAGCTTGTGGAGGATCTGGCCTATAAGAAAAATTGTTTATTCTGGTGTGGACTTGCTCTAGGATCACTGTCAATTGGCCTACTAGGCTATGCTACCATGAGGTTAGACACATGCTTCAGCGAATACTCAAGTGTTTGCGTAGAACCGTACAAACGGTTAACGAACTATTTTGTCTTACGATCCTTCTTATTGTGTCTAGGGGCTGGAGAAGATGGAAACAAATGAAGCAGCAATGGAGAGTTAAAGCTGCTAATGTAGCAGAAGCAATAGCTGCAGTAGCAGTAGCAGCAGCTGCTGGACTAGCAATAGCAATAATAGCCACAGAATTTCAGGTTGATGAAATAGAGGGAGAAGTTCCGGACATGGAATTATGCGCAATCTGTCGAAGTCGGAGACGAGGAGCGGAAACCCTTTTTGGTCCTTGTGGGCATATTATTTCTTGCCAAATATGTGCCCCTTCTGTCGAACAACAATCTTCACCAAGGTGTCCTATCTGTTATTGTTTCGTTCATGCGTCTATTTAATCATTTTCTAATGCTTTCTGGCTCCCAAATTTTGAAGAATTTTACCTTATGTGCATTTTTTGTGCCTAACGGTTCAAACTTGGTCGACAATTTTACTTGTATATGTAAATTGGTTGGTCTTGGGGAGTTGCCTTGGACCCATTGAGTATAAACATTAAGTTATTACTTGGAAACGGCCAACCAAATGTTTTTATTGCAGGCCTAACGGTTTTGAAAGTAATGAACTTACAAGATCTTTTAATTGTGCAGCCACACACTCGCTCTTGATGAACTAGATGGGATGACTGTTGGTGATGTTGAAGACGAGACGTCATTTTCCAATGAAGGGGCAGTGGACTATGGCTGTGAGTAAGCAGATATTGAAACCAAATCGCATTCTAGTAGACTGGGACTGTTGTAAGTTTCAGTTTTTAGTTTTTGCACTGATTTAAGTTACACCTTTCGGGAGAGTGGACTGCATGTGTTATTGCTTTTTAGTATTGTGAAACTTAAAACTAGTAACTTAAGTAGCGCAGACTGCCTGGGTTAAGTTCTTGAATGTTTCTTGGTCCATTTTTATGGAACAAAGCACAACATTAAATTTGATATGTTGGGATTTAATCACTCTCAACAACCTTTCTTCTTCTTCTACTACTTGGTAAATTTGATTTGTTTAACACTTATATTTTATATTATATCTAAGATCTAGCTCTGAAATCACATGTGCACCCAAACAATAAAATATAGACCTCCTGGACACCCAAAATGTAGAACACAGTTAGATCACAGACTAAAACCCGAGATTCTTTTTCTTTTTTCCTCATTTAGTCGAAAAAATGTCCTCAAACAACCAATTATTAGCAGCATTAGCTACAGATGGAGCTATAACAGTTGGTGTTGCATTAGCTTATGTTGCTTTTAAAACATGGAAAAGCTATTATTTCACTTCGAATGCTCTCCATAAGATTCGTCAAGCACCAGATGTTAGAATTTCTGATCTCCGTCAAATTCTTGAAGAAGAAGTTGAAATTGGTAATGGCGATAGTGGTAAACTTGTTGTGGTTAGAGGGATTGTTGAAATTCAAAGGAGTGTTGATGGTTGGAGAAGCTTAAAATCTAATGAGCTGGTTTCCAATGAGGCTGGTCAAGGAGCTGGTTCGCCGCAGAGTACTCAAACGGTATGAACTTAACCTTTTCCTTTCAATTTTGTCTTTATTTTTGATGTCTTTTGGTTTCAACTAATTTAATTTTATACTAGTTCATTTAAAATTTGGGGCATGTAATTTTGGCCTAGGAAATAAAAAGGCCCTTATGTTACTTGGGCAGAGCCTTGAACGTACAACCATGGAGGTATTTGTCAGGGAATGTATAATTACTCTTGCTCGCGTCAGTGGTAGGATTTTTTGGCTTGTATAGTTGTAATCTTTGAAGGGTAAATTCCACTATCTGATGCCCACCCTTCATCTTGTTTGCCTACCAGCATACTGAGCTTGTCATTTTTTCTAGTTTTTTGTTGGTGTTGGGGCACTACAGTTATGAAGAGTGTTTTCGTAGCTGAGATCATTGTTCACTAGATATTTTAGTAAGTGCAGGATTGAATTTTTTCAGTAATTTTTATGGGATTCTTGGTTCTCAAAAACGTTTGATAAACTGCACCTATGTTGATGATTGCTAGATTAATCAGTCTTGAGTTAACTGGAAATAACCAAGTGCCTTCCATTTGTGAGATATCATTTGACTTGTTGTTCTTTTGTTACAGGTTCCTGTTCTGCTTCGCGATATTGGTCGTTCATCAAAATCAGATTACCTGTTTGTTAACATGGATGGCTCAAGACATCCTCTACCTCTTGTAACAGTTTATCATAAGCTACAACCAGTTCAGCCTTTCCCTTGCACATTCCTCCAAGCAGTTTCTGGCCAAGTATACCCTGTAAGTTTTGGAAATGATTCTTTCGCTTAGGCACTTGATTGATTGCATTTGGAAAACATTTACTAAGAGTATTATCGTTTGTTTTGGAAGGTTGGTCTGTTGGATGAAGAGAAAGTTCTTACTATAGGAACACATATTAGTGCTGTTGGTGTTTGTCGGTTTATAGACGGGATTCCACAAATCAAATCATCTCATGCCCTACCCTATTTCTTGTAAGAAAATCTTAAAAGCAAAATATCCTCTTTACTGAATGGATTAAGCTACCTCTGGTGGAATAGTTATGTGCATGTCTTTTCTTTGTTTAGAACTGAGATGACTAAAGATCGGATGGTGGAGGATATGGCGTTTAAGACAACTTGTTTGTTTTGGGGTGGACTTCTCCTAGGATCACTTTCAGTTGGCATACTAGGCTATGCTACCATGAGGTAACCATCATTATTGTTCAACCTAGCTAGAAGCATCTTGTAGAAATTGTTAGCGAACTAATTTGTCTCAAGGTCCTCCAATTTTGCCTAGGAATTGGAGAAGATGGAAAGACTGGATGCAGCGAAGGAAAGTTGAGCGATCTAGAGTAGCTGATTCTGCAGCAACAGCAGCTGCTGCTGCAATAGCTACAGAATTTGAGGCTGATGAAGTAGCAGGAGAAGTCACGGACAAGGAATTATGCGTGATCTGTCTAAGTAGGAGAAGGGGAACCCTTTTTGGTTCTTGTGGGCATATGGTTTGTTGCCAAATATGTGCCTCTTTTGTCCAACGACAATCTTCACCAAGGTGCCCTTTCTGTTGGCAGAAAATCAGATCCTCTGTTGTTATTTATGCTTCTTAGTGCCGCTATATAATCACTTTCTAGTGCTTTCTGGCTCCTAATTAATCTTGGGAGAATAATATTTTCGAAGTAATTGGTCGTCTCTTTGGGGGATTTACGACGATAAATCAGTCTGACTTACCATTTGATGGGGTGCTTTGGGTTAAATCAGTCTAAATCATTTTGTTGTCTTTGTTTACCAACTACTGGGTGCTCTAGGCATTGGCTGCCCACACACTATGTTAGCCAATATGGCAAATTCCGTTTTTCTTCATTCCCTGATAGACACCTCTTGGACCGATTGAGCATACAGATCTAGGGCCTGGAATAATTTTTTTTTTTGATCGATCAAAAAGAATAGATTAAACTGCACACAAGCCGTGTGCGGGCGAATACAACAACCAAGAGCTAAAAGCCCATAAAGAGTACAAAGAAATTTCTAAGAGAACAAAGAGTGTCAACAAAAGACACAACTTGTGAAACCTAACAAACAAACAACAACTTTCAAACCGCAATGAGGACCACTGCCTAAAGACATTTAAGACCTATCAACATCTTCTACAAATATATCGTCGTGGTTTTTTTCTAAATCGCTAAACATCTCTTCACGGTTAGTTTTCAAAGGTGGAAATTCTAATCCCCAAGAAGATCCAAACTCCACTAGCTTATCTGCGGAAACCTTGTTAGGAACTTTAGATTTAGGAGGTTTTTATCTTTTAAACTTGAAAGAGAACCATTTGGAAACATACCTGTACCTTTAGACTTTATACTCAACTTCATACCAATACCTACAATTGGCTTGTGCAATGACGGCTTTGTAGTGCTTGCTTTTGGATCTTTCTGAGCTAACTGGGAAGTGGCTACTTCCCCTTCT
This sequence comes from Papaver armeniacum, assembly GCA_023531295.1. Lineage (NCBI taxonomy): Eukaryota > Viridiplantae > Streptophyta > Magnoliopsida > Ranunculales > Papaveraceae > Papaver > Papaver armeniacum. Next base: position 141,986 of record JAJJWW010002273.1, read on the forward strand.
TCTTCTTCTTCTTCCTCTTCCTCTTCCTTTTCTTCTTCATTAAAACCATGAAACCTGTTATGGGATTCAAAACCCGGAGGGATGGTGGGCTCGGTAGGCGAGGTGCTTGCAACTTCCACAACCGGCAGAGATGTAGGAGTATCTAAGTGCTTTTCATTTTTCTCGTTTTTGCGGTGCCTTTCTTTCTTTTATAAGAAACCCACTCACCAAGAGATTTTTCTTGTTCAAGAACCTTCTCACCATTCACACACATCTCTGCACTTGGATCAGCGGCAGTAGATGAAACTTTAGGCATAGAATTAACTATGATTTGCTCCACTATTTGAGGCTCTAACCCTTTCTCAACGAGATGTTGACAGGGATGCAGGAACATAATCAACTATCAATTGCTTTGGACCCTTGGTACATTTACTACTAGAATGTCCAAATGTAGCACAAGAGAGACATCTTGGAGGTTTCCAAGAGTATTCTACAAGGACATTGAATTCTTTTCCATCAAAAGAAACTGGAATAGAGTCCTGGATAATCAAAATCAACTTCAATTTTCAACAGACCCTCGCAAAGCTCATTCTAGTTCTAGCCAATGTATGTTTATCAGCAAGCAAAGGGGTACCCAAAGCACTAGAAATCATGCTGATTCCCTTCTCATTCCATAAATGAATAGGGATTTTCCTCAAGTTCATCCAAATAGGTATTTTCTTTATTTCTTGAATTGATTCTTCAATAAAAAGATGCCATGGTCGGATCACAAAAATTTTACTTGAAATAAATATAGAACCATGTTCTAAGGCAGTAGCTCTATCCTCTTCTAGCTCAAATTCAAATAAGAAAACTGAACCATCATGAATGGTCATTTGAAATTTACCTTTGGGATTCCACTCCTTCTTCACAGCAGATTCAATGGGCAGAGAAAGAAGGTCGTCCACCCACAAAATAGCCGACAAGAAAATTTTCGCAGGCCTTAATTTCTTCTTCAAAATTGGTAGCTGATATGATAATGTAACACCCCGAGTTCGGACCAGTGGTCAAACCCATATGGAGATCCGAACTCGGCGTTACGGCCGGAAAGAGACTTATGCATATAACTCTTCTAATTTATTTATAACAACAAAAAGTTATTTAACTTTTCTAATATGAATTTAAACATATGAATTAGATAATCATCTTTAACAACATTTTCAACCAACATATTACTTCAAATTACATTTCAAGCAATACAATAAGACAGTTCAATCACTACGCTACTCATTCCTAGCTTTCGCTGTGCCACTCTGATAAATCTGCAAGGATGTCAATTGGGGTGAGATGACAGCTCAATAGAATGCATTCCCAATTCTCTAAAGATGCTCAAACATAATCATTTTATCAAGCAAAAACATATAACAAGAACGCATTACAACTTCAGCGAATCAATGATATATTCAAGAATCACAATACCTCAATATTTTCGATAACTTATCCAATCTATAATTCAGTCTATGGGTTCACAACATTAATGTTATTATCAACAAATCATCCATTTAGTGTCAACTCAACAATTCACATCAACAATATTGTTTTCAACAACTCATCCATTTAAGTTTCCACACGCCATTCACATATTAATATTGTCACGGCAAGCCATCAGTTTTCAATACCAAAATAATTATCAATAAGTCATTCATCAATGATTCAAAACATCTATTCACGTATTAATATAGTCACGAAGGAAACATGAGTTCACGACATTATTATGTTCCCTACAAATACTTCGATTCGTATTTCGATACTTGAGTTCATAAACCCAATAAGGTTTCCAATAGAGATTTCAACACACGATTCACAATTAATATTATCATCACAACAAGTAACCATGAGGTCATATTAATATCAACAATACTTTCGACAAATCTACCAATTTAGGTTTTAACAATTGAGTTCACGGTACGAATGTCCTTGGTTCGTACACCCACCTATCGTTTATCGGCACGGACAGACCTCCATCGATGGTCGGGAACAAAAGTTCCTATGGGGATCATACCCATTTGCTCTCGGGGATCATTACCCGTTTCATTCACAGTACGAAAACCTTGGCTCGTACACCACCTATCGTTTATCGGCACGGACAGCCGCCATCGATGGTCGGGAAACACAAGTTCCCATGGGGATCATTACCCATTTAACTCTCGGGGATCATTATCCGCCATTAACATGAAACATGTTTCATATAATGGTAAAACATGAACTCATTTACTTTTATAAATCATTTTCACAAACAACACAAGCAACCATGGCTTAACAACATGAATTTCATTCAAGCATTTAATCAAACACACTAACTGCAACCACATTACATTATATGTTTCATGGTGATAACTTTATCTGATCATCCTCAAATTTTATAAGAACATTCCTGACAAATTAATATACAACATATCCAAAATTCACACCAAACCAACGGTTCAAACAAAAGATGTTGAATTTATAATGACAACATAAAAACTGGGAAGATTACATGTTGTTACCAAACAATTCATGATAAATTCATAACAATCTGAAATTGACCCAATCCAAAGCACAATGAAAGATAAGATGTTTATCTACAACGTTTATTAAGACCTCAAATCCTTTTAATACCATTAAGACTTTCTAAGAACATCAAAATCACAGCAAGGCGAAACTGTCCAGAAATTCAGAAATTATCACCCAATTTCAAACAAACATTCAACGGTGAATTTATATTGGAAAATTCTCAAATTTTAACAAATGATACTCAATCATGTTTAATATCAATTAGAGAAGCCTGATCATCAAAAGGAGGCATATATTTATTCGAATAAATCACTGAATCATTACAATACAAAATCATATAAAGTAAACACCAAAGGAAAACACCTAAAGAGAAAGGGTTTCACATTCTACCTCAATTCCATTGATCCTCCAATGATTTTCCATGGTCTCCCTCTCTAAAATAAACCATAGCTTTATCTCCTTCTTTTCCCTAGCCTTTTGTTCTCTAACTTGTATAATTCATTTCTAAACATTTTGTTATAAAAACCTTAATAATACTAATATTTATATTTCTTTTAATTGTCTTTTCATTTCCTATTCATTTTATTTACTTATTAAAACTAATAAGGTGACTCTATTTCCACCTAGCTTTCCTAGTTTCAATCAACCCACCTAGGCTAAGGCTAAGGAACAACAACTTAAGCCACAAGGTTAACTAATCCGGGTATAACCCGACCCGAAACGGTAACTAAAAATACAGGGTATTACAGATAATCTTCTTGTCGTTACCAGATTGAGGTTTGAAATAAGACAATTTGCTAGTATAAAAATCTCCTGAGCTTTCCTTATCACTAGGTTTGAAGAGTGACCTCCATTTTCCATTCCTAGGGTTTCCAAGCAACCCCTTTTGACATCTCGATTCTTGGAAAATCCCGCTTATCATCACCACCAGATGGTTTCCCGTTCTGATTCCGACCTTTACTGCCATTAGAAGAAATCAGGGGAGGGAAAACATCAAACCCCAAGTTTGATTCGTCTTCAACCATGGTAGATATGAGAAAGACAATCAAACTCCTCCAAAACTCAAACCTAGAACACAAATCCTACCTCATACTTGTAGATCAGAGGATTAGGAAGAAAGGGCATAAAAAATCAGGGAATTTGAGTGAGAAAAGATGGAGAAATCGAAAATCTAAGTTATTAAAAAATTTCGCTCCTTTTTTTTTTTCTATCAGAACTTTCTCTCTCCTTTTTTGTTTTAGTGTTGCAATTACAATCTAGGGCCTGGAATAATCTTCCCGGTTGTTTCTGGGATCATCTGTTTTGCTTAGCACAACCCTATGACTTCATGATTTATTCCTGTCATTGCGCTGAGCTGCACTTGGCTCTGCTTCTTGATGCATTTGGGTACCAGGTAATGAAAACTGAATACTGATTCTTGTTCATTTAATACAATGAGAAATGGTACTTCGTGAGCAGATGATATAAATCCTGGCATTTATAGGGGCGACCCCAAAAGAATTAGGGGTGACTTTTTTTCCCAACCCATATACACCGTTAAGGGATGTCCAAAAACGTGGAGAATACGTTAATGCCCTTACATAATCAGAAGCTATTTTGTGCCCGATTATTATAAAGCAATCGGAAGCTTAGTAACGATATTATACTACCGATTAATATGATTTTGTGCCAAACTCGTATCTGGCTTCTATAACAATCGGTAGGAAAAAGAAACTCACGAGACTACCGATTATAGTAGCTCCTGAATTCTGGTGATTTTGTCAAGGAAGAAATTTGGGGCAACTTTATAATCGGAAGTCATATTAACTACCGATTATTCTAGTTCCCAAATTCGAAAAAAATGACATTTCGCAAAAAACAAAATTTGGGGCAACTATATAATCGGAAGTCTTATTAACTACCGATTATTCTAGTTCCCAAATTCGAAAAAAATGACATTTCTGCAAAAACAAAATTTGGGGCAACTATATAATCGGAAGTTAAAATACTTCATTTGACTACCGATTATAGCCGTTGGAACTCTAAACTCTATATAAGGATTGTATCCTTTTACTCTCTATGGAACGCAAATACCTTTAAACTCTCTCCAACATCATCTTCAACATAATGGCCCAACCATTCATTAATCCTACGATATTCATGTACGAAGATTTATCTTTATGTAGGCGCTATGTTAAATTCTATCCGAGACGAGGAGAAGAACGTAGGCAAGGAGGCATAATGAGTATGAGTTATTTGGGGAAAATTCACGAAAAATTCTGCAAGACACACCGGTAACCCAAACAATCGTCACTCCACCGATCTTTTCGCCGAGTTGGTTCAATAAATGAGACACGTCGAAGAATTTGTCCATTTAACTTATCTTGTGAATCAATATCAATTGAGGGGTGAAACCAATGATGAGGTTATAGAACGATCTCTCGGGGAATGGCGGAGATGGAAAAGATCAAGCTTCCGTTATGAAGCTCATTTTAGAATCCTTAGGGCGATGGAAAGATTTAATCCATTTAGGACTCGTCCAACACGTCCACGACGCTAATCACAATAACTTGTAATAGAATTGGGGAAGTTCAATGTAAAATTATGATGATGTGTAGGTGATATTGTTATGAATTTCGAAATATTTATGAAAATCGGAAGTTTTAATTCTTTATCTAACTACCGATTATACTCCAATGGCTAGTTCATTCAAAAGAAACTAGCCGTGCCTCGAAAACCACACACAATCGGTTGATAATACATATTGATAAACCTCCGATTATAATACTCTAATGAAACTGAGAACTCAGTTGACAAAACATCCTATAATCGGAAGTATATAGCAATAAATATTTACCGATTACGAATAATCGGGTGCTTTGTTCAAACATTGCCTACCGATTGTATGTAATAATAGTACGTAATTTCAGTACAATCTTGTAAAAGTACGCATGAACGACCATATTTAAAAAAAAAAAGAGACGTTGGGACTCTCATCTATGTAAGGAGGGTAAACTCTTCTTATTTATGCACCAAACAACACATATATAGCATCGTGTAATCTACAAATAGATTTTTCATCGTCTACTCTTGTGAATTCATTTTATATCTCAACTTACAAGCATGGCAACGTTTGACGCAGCTGAAGATTTGGTCATTGTGAAAACATGGTATCGTGAAACAAGACGTGAAGATGTCATAGCATGAAGGTTAACAGCCGAAGTCGTTTGGGCGAGGGTATATAGCCAATTTGTGCGAGAGTATGGAAATCCAAAGCAAAGATCACTCCAACAAGTTCATGAACGTTTCCGACTTGTCCAAAAAGGGGTAAATGATTACATAACGATACAAATAGAGGATGTTTAACACTATCCACTTAAGCTTGTCGATCCAACAATTTGTAAGTATTAACGCTCGGTTATTCTTTTAAATAACACCGGGTGTCTAACTTTTCTTACTAAAACGAAGTTGACATTATTTTATTTTGGTTTATGTAGGAGACACTCGCAAAAGGACAGTACTTAGTGGAAAAGGGTGAATAATTCACTTACGATGGAAGTTATGAATTCCTGAAGTCCGTGACAACAGTATAAATGTTGATTGATGGTTACAATCAGAAGTTATTATTTTATATTGTCTACCGATTCTGGGAAGATTTTCAGCTTTTTTGTCAGACTTTGGTGACAATCAGAAGTTTATGCAATATGTTGTCTACCGATTCTGGGAAAAACTTTCAGTTTTTTTTTTTTGTCAGAGGTTGGTGCAATCGGATATTTATGTAATATGTAATCTACCGATTCTGGGAAAAAAATTTCAGTTGTTTTGTCAGCCTTACAATCAGAAGCTAAATTCCAAAAGTTAATAAACGATTATAATATTGATTGAGTCTTTTTACAAAAGCTTGTATAATCGGCTGATATATTAAAAATATAACTAACGATTATAGCTTATACTTCACAGTATTTTCCAAAAAATTCCAAAAAAACATGTACAAATAGGGCTTTCCAAAATACATCTTTCAAACATAACGATCATTCATCTTCATCATCCGAGGGAACCAATTCCAGTAGACCTTCCGGAAAATCCTCCTTCATGAAGCGATCCCAATCCAACATGTTGGTCTTATATTGTTTCAACCAATCGTTACAATGATTCGTTGTGAAGTAACCACTCCAACCACCCAACGGAGGTAATGGGAAATCTCTCTTTACTCTTAAACCGATAAAATGCATCTCATTCACAAATGCCATACCAATTCTTCTATCTTTAGCCGATTCATCGCAAACCGTCCTTGTAGGGGTAAACGTAAAAGAATGTCCATACCTAGGAGGAACAAAGAAATGTACGACGCAATTCAAAGCGTCCGCTAAGAGATATCCACATTTAGGCATTGTCATCCAATACTTGGATCCGATTGTATTCAATCCCTTTTGGCACTTTACACGTGCAATTAAGTCTTTGAACTCTAGTTCTTTGTCGTGCCTATCTCCTTGCATCATCATCTCCATATAGAAATCCTTGTTCTTTATTAGTTGTACCGCCATCTTAGTACTTAAATTTTGCCATTGGGTGACATCTTCGTTCACCGCCTCTCCAAAGTAACCAATTTTTTCGTAGCGACGTGAAACCCACAATTTCCATCCCCATCAACCTCGTCGGTGGACAAAAAAATAGAACAATGAGTGGAGGGAGTTGTTTCATATACTCTTATATAATCGTATACTTTGATCGTGTTGGTCTTCCATGAAAATCCCTAGGACAACGAAGAGTACCATACTTCTCTCTTATAGTCACCATTTTCGTTGATTGTGTTTGTTGCGAGTCGCTTATTTGATCAATAACTACGGAGCTAGTTTGAGTCTCCACTAACACAACTTCTTCCACCTCCTCGGCTTGACTTACTTGGACGACCTCTTTTCTTGGACGACCTCTTTTCTTGGGTTGCGGCTTATCTTCCAATTCGGCTTCCGAACGCTCATGCATGCACAATATCTTTTATTAGACAAATGCTCCTTCAATTCTTTTCTTTCAATGGTCCTCGACACTTCGGTGTTTGGCCTACCCGCCCCCTTTTTCTTAATAGGTACATCAACCTCCCTTAAACGAGGGTGAAGAGCTTGCTCCAAATCATGCATCAATATTTGCTTCTTGGCGCCATTTGTTGCAGCATAACGCTCGGTTATTATTGCACACAATTCCGACTCCATGAACGACGGACCATCAACTACGGGGGTGCTTGGAGTGAAATTTAATTTCTTCCAAAATGGATCAATATCATTGATGTCAATCACATCGACGTACCTACCCATTTTATGATGACATGGGAGACCAATACCTATCATATCCTTGCAAACACAAACCGTATTCTCGTCATCGTAATCTTTATATAACTTCAATTGTTCCATCATGTGATTTATTGCCCATTTTGAAACTTTATGAACAATGCCCCTTAGAAGCAATCTTTCCCTTTCATGTTCCGTAGGGAATTTAGATACACTAAATTGCATAGAATCCTTAATCTTTACGAGATCACGATTGGTGAATTCATGGATTGCTTCTTGGATCGACACAACTCCATTTTGACTACCTAGAAGTATTTTCTTTAATCGGCCATGAGACCCCTCCGCAATGCTTGTCGTCTCGTTCTTGAAGTTACGATATTCATATGTCCATGCATACACAAACCACTCCTTACACTACAAGAAAGTGAGTATTTTGCCGCATCACTTTGCCACATTCCTAACAAGGATGCGAAAATAGGTGTGTTTTAGCCTCACCCCACAATAAGTGAGGCATAAAGGGTGACATCTTGCCACGGCTACGGATTGGTGAGGCAAAAAGTTACTTTTTTGCTGCATGAACTTTCGTGGTGCGGCAATATATCATTTGCTTCCACATCACTGTGGCAACAGGTAAAAAGATGTCATACTAGCTATTAAATTTTTATTTTGATAAAAGAAAATTCCGATAAATATAATTAAGAAATAAATAAAAATAGCCCACCGCTAATTTTTCCAAAAAATAATATCGTGAAAAATCAAAACTCTTTCCACTAATTTCCGCATCCAAAATAACTAATAATATTCCCATCATCTCATAAACGATAATAGAGGTTTTTCTTCCAAAACAAGTGTTGTTCTCTCGTCTCGTGATTATCGAATCCTAGGGTTTTATTATTTATATTTTTCTCTCAACATCAGATCTCTGGTTCAATACAAAATCATCATTCTCATCGCAACTAGACTAACGATCAAACCAACTTGTTTCTTTTACGTATTTCAAAGTACCAAGAACTATGGATAACTCTTTTCTTCTACCGATTTCAGCACTTTTCTCCTTCTCTTGATCGTGTTACAGTCTCGAGTATCAACTTCGTCAGGTATATTTTATTGATTTTTTATTTTTTTTTGGTTAAGATTTCAATTTTTGAATTTGGGGGTGTTGAAATTAAGGGTTAAAGCACAGTTTTGGGATTTTGGTCGAGGGTTTTCCGATTAGTCTTTTGTTTTCCGATTAACGACATACACAAATGAACAATTCTTCTGTATAAAAAGCTTCAATAATCGGAGGGACTATAAATTCATAAACCAACCGATTATTAAATATCAAGATTTACGAATGTTCCATTTTTTGGAGAAATTAGTATTTGGGGCGACGTTATATAATCGGACGTGTATTTATGTATATAACTTACGATTGTGAGAAATTGAAGTTTTCAATTTGGGTTTTTTTTTCTTCATATTCGGCAGATTAATACATAAAAATATATCCGATTGTGGATAATCGGTAGATATTGTACTAAATTAACTACCGAATATATGTCGTTCATGTCATTCAATGCATGCAGAAATCGAATTTTCACGTTGAAAAACACACACAAACGCACATAACATGGATAACATGGGTATTATAGTTTGTTAACAACATACCTGTATGTTGTTAGCTTCGATCTCGGGTGATTCACCATTTTCTTCCATGAAAGCGTCGTCTAGGGTTTCATCTCCATCAAAGTTTGGATCATTCAACATATACCCCAAATCGTCATCTCTAAACGGTAGTGAACCTTGAACTTCAACAACTTCACGTCCTTCTTCGTACCCATCCATGTTTATGGAAGTTGGCAACAATCCGAAGTTGGCAACATATACCCACTTCTTCTTCATTTTTTTCTTCTTCTTCTTCTGTCACTCAATCGGGAGTTATCTCACAATGAGTCAATTTTTTTTTTCTGAACACTAATATATAGACCCCAGCCTACCGATTACAAGAGTTTGCTTCCGATTATTGTTTTGGCTACCGAATATTATAGTTTTTGGAAAAGGTTGAATCCGGGGCCACTTATAATCGGTAGGGTTCTAAGTTTTAAACTCTATCGATTATGGTAGATTTCAAAATTCATCACATGAAGGATTTTAGAAAAAACTCATTTTGGGGCAACCTATAATTGGTAGGTTTTGGAACCAATTTGACGTCCGATTATGGCTACATCCAAATCACGAACCACATGGTTATGCCTGGCTCTGTACCCTCTAAACCTATGGATTTTGGCACATGTTGGATTTGGGCTTCGTATAATCGGACGGTAAGAAGTAATAAACTCTACCGATTATGGTAGATTTCAAAATTCATCACATGAAGGATTTTATAAAAAACTCATTTTGGGGCAACCTATAATCGGTAGGTTGTGTAACCTATTTGGCTTACGATTATGGCTACATCCACATCACGAACCACATGGTTATGCCTGTACACTCAAAACCTATGGAATTTGGCAAGGGTTCGATCTGGGGCTCCTTATAATCGATAGGTTGTTAAGTTGTTAACTCTACCGATTATGGTATATTTCAAATTCCCTTACATGAAGGATTTTAGAAAAAACTCATTTTGGGGCAACTAATATATTTCACTCCCGATTAACGTTGCATCCAAAACACGAACCAAGTGGTTATGGCTAGCTGTGTACACTCAAAACCTATGAAATATGGCAAAGGTTGGAACTGGAGCTCGTTATAATCGGTGGGTTATATAATTATATACCCTACCGATTATGGTAGATTTCAAAATTTATTACGTGAAGGATTTTTAGAAAAAACTCATTTTTGGGCAACTTATAATCACTAGTGTATGTAACCTATTAGGCTTCCGATTATGGCTACATCCACAGCTCAATCCAAGTGGTTATGGTTGGCTCTGCACCCCTCAAAACCTATGGAATTTGGCCAAGGTTGAATATGGGGCTCCTTATAATCGGTAGTCTTACAAGTTGGATAAGCTACCGATTATAAAAGGGATTATTAGCCGAAGTATCTACACAATAATCGGTAGGTATAGTTTCAATTTAACCTACCGATTCACCTTTAACCTACCGATTATGGTGTAGGCTCCCGATTATATAAGACATATTGGCCATTTCGAAAAATCCAAGATAAGGGTAGCTTAAATTTATGTTTGGGTGACCTTTTTTGTCTTTTAGTGTTGCCCCTAATTTTTTGGGTCGCCCCTCACATTATTATAAAATGTTTGATGATTAGATCTGTACAGGTAGAATGGGAGTAAAGGCAATCAATCCAAAATTAATTAGATACCTTAAAATGATATCTGAACCTACTCTTCCTTTTATTTTCTGTATTTAGGACTGCACCTTAAAAATTAAAATCTTATTAAATGCATTCATGTGCTGGTCTGTACAGCTTTCATTCAAAAAATTTGCACTTAGATTCCCAATTACTATAACTAGATGTGATTCATTGTCCCTAGAGCCATAACATTTGTAGCTTTCTTCCAATTGAATGCAAAATCTATCTACTCTCCTCTCAATTTATTTGTGTCTATCTAAGTAAGTCACCATGTGATAAACCCTCTCTTGTCTCTATCCCTTGTTCTGCTTATCTTAAGAGCATCATTTACAACTAAAGTTTGGATGTTGGAGAAGATGGAGAAAATGGGAATTCTAGCCTCCTCAAGCTCTAAACCGCATTTTTTCCAACCCATCCATCCTGATTGTTCATCAGAAGATCAGCTTGTGAGTCTCCTTATCTATCTAGATTTACTTGGTTATCTTTCATTTTCATAATTTTTGTGTTTTAATGTACCGTTTTTTTAATTTTTTTTTTCTTTTGTAGGCAATACCAAAAGCATTTCAAGTAGACTACTTGGTTGATAGAGAAGATAGTGAAGGGGTAGCAACTTTGAAGAGTCCACTGAAATCATGGAAAGTGAAGCTGAATGACTTTAAGTTCACAGATGGTTGGCCAGAATTTTACAAGGCTCACGAACTAAGTACTGGGTATTTTCTTGCGTTTCAATATCAAGGTCATGGTTTGATCTTTCGTGTTTGGGTTTTCGATTTGAGTTACTGCGAAGTCGAGTATTCAGTAACACCATTGATGTCTGAGGGTGAAGATGAAAATGAAATGCACTGTGGTGAAACGGGTATTGAGGGAATGGATAGAACTGAAAGTATAGGTACTAGTAAAGGCAAAGGCGAAAGCGAAGGCCAAATCCAAGGAAGGAAGGAGCAAACATCTTCTGATGATTCTGAGGGTAGTCTAAACGCTGATTCTGCTTGTGTTAATAGATGCAATACTTAACTTGCTAATCATGTTATTTTTCAGTGTCTTGTGAAGTTGAAGAAGATATTGAAGAAACTCTTGATGATGATGCAATCAGCGTTTCCAAGTATCCACATTTCGTAACTACACTGAAGAGTTACAACATTGGAAGATCTTTCTTGGTGAGTTACTAGTATATGTATGTATATTTGTTCATGTTACTTGTATTCTAATAATTTGTTCGATTTTGTCTTTCAGACGATCCCGACCAAGTTTGCGCAATCAAACATTCCTGATGATGTGGAAACTATAGTCCTTATAGACGATGTAGGAAAAGAATGGCCGATGAAACTAACTCGCCGCAGTGATGGCTATGGAGTCCATTTTGGATTTGGTTGGCTTGATTTCCAGTCAGAAAAGGGGTTAAAAAAAGGAGACATTTGTCTATTCGAACAAGAGAATGAAGATCAATTGGAATTCACAGTTAGCATTATTAGAATTAGAAAGTGATTAGTGTAGTAGTTAAAGAGATGGAACTAGCTATTGGGTTTTTGATTAGTGTCCTAATTGAGTCATTATCAGTCTATGGAATTCAGACTCAAGCATTAAATTTTAATTTACCATATGGTTTGCCATATGCATCAGAGCTGCAATTGCAATGTCATGTGCATGGTTTGATAAAAGCAGGCAATATTGCATAAAAATCACTTGCAGAAAACCTTAGCAGGCTTTAAAATGCACCAAATCTGAGCAAACCTACTCCACCAAACCTTAGCTAGTCCATAACCAGAATTACAGCTACCAACTGATGAAATGTCTTGTCATTTCATTTCTCTTTAGTGAATGCAGAAACGGCCGATGAGTCTCATTAATGGGGGGTTAGCTCAACCTAACCCTTTGCACTTCCCCTGCCTTAATAAAGTTCATCAACCTAAACCAATCTCCCACTATTTATTTTGTTTGTCCTTACTGAAAAGTTTCACTCCAAGTAGACCTCTCTTCTTTTACCCAATTTCCCCTGGATCCTTGGCCGTAAGTTTCTCTACGCGCCTCCATATACATTTCTCTAGAATGTTTTTTTAGGGCACCCCTCGCTTGCTTTTGGGGGGACCATGATTTCATTTATGGTAGGTTATCGGTAAGTAAATTAAAAATATCCCGTATCCACATATTTATTTTACCCGGCTTGATTGGGGTATACCCAAACTAATTGGGGTATACCCAATAAGACAAAATCTGGTCACTTTAAAGTAAAAGAGGTTACCCCTTAACCAAATATTTTCAAAATGGCAAAAATGTCCTTTTATAATTAACACTAAAAAACTGATTAGGCTAATTAATTGAGTTTAGATAAAAAATTTGAAAATGAAAACTCAGTAAATTAAACCTTTAATCCGTCTTGTGAGTTCGATTAAGATCAAAAAATTTGGTTTTCAAAAATGTCAAAGGTCGGCAAGGTAGAGGTTTGAATAAGGTGCCGGATATATATGGCCGGCATGGTCTTTGTTTGAATAAAATGCCGACCAAGTTTAGCCGGCAAGGTATTTAAATGAAGAACATGCCGACTTTATTTTTCTTTGACACACAAGATATGGCTATTGAAAAATATTAGTCGGCAAGGTCTACAAAAAAAACCCCATGCATTTGGTGAAAAATACCCCACGGCGGTTGAAAAACCCGCCGGCGGTATAAGTCGGCAAGGTATTTAAATGAAGAACATGCCGAGCTTTATTTTTTTGACACACAGGAGAGGGCTATTGAAAAATATTAGTCGGCAAGGTCAACAAAAAACCCCGCCACAATTTGTTGAGAAAAATACCCGCCCGGCGGTTGAAAAACCTCAATAGGCGGATAAGTCGGCAAAGTCTTCAAAAAATACCTGTTGGTTTGTTGAAAAAATTTACTGATCGTCGCCATGGATGTTATGAAAAGTCGGCAAGATATGCATGTTACGACCTTTAGGCCAAAAACACGAGAAATCATAATTTTCGATTTCCAACCTAACATAACAATCAATCACACAACACAATGATGGGTTTGAGTTTAAGCATCATTTATAGTCTTCTTTTATTTGGTAGAGTCAACAATTTTTTGGAAAATCAAAGTTGAAGATTTTCATATGACTTTGGTTGATGGAAGATGAAGAAGAAGAAGAAGAAGAGAAGATTAAGAGTTGTTTAGTTTTTTAATTTTAGAGTTAATGAAATTAAGAAATGAGTTTATTTTTAAGATTTAATTAGTTCAAGGGTATTAAAGTAAAATCACCCTTTTTAATAATGACACACCATGTCCCCTTGAAATTGGGTATACCCCAATTAGTTTGGGTATACCCCAATCAAGCCTGGGTATTTTAACATCAAAATTACCCTTTTTGATTAAATTATTGTAATGGTTAGTTGAATCATTAAAGTAAAGATAATTAATGATTAGTGTAAGATTAAATCAATAATTTAAAAAAAAAATAAAAAATAAAAAATAATTACTTAGAGAAGAAGCAGGGGAATAACAATTTTGGATTTCTTTTTTCTTAAATCCGAACCATCAAACTACTTAGGTATACTTCAATGTTAGTCTTTTGGCCAAAGTTCCCCAAAAATGAGAAATTTTATAGCTTGATTTGGGCTAAGTCAAACATGTTCAGCTACCTGTTCTTTAGATCTGGTAGCCGAACTTATCTGCTAATGTAGTTCGGCTAATATTTATGAAGGCAAAGGTTGTCGAACGTAGTTTTGCTTTCAGAGAAAAGTTCGGCTAGGAGAAAAAAACTGCGACGTAACCGAACTCAATATATAGTTTTCAGATAAAAGTTCGGTTGGGAAATTTTTTTTGCGACGTAACCGAACTAAAGGTTAAGCTAGGAAATTAAAAGTTCGGCTATGATTTTCTTTCTTTTGCGAAATAGCCGAACCGTTCTTCGTTTCCATCAAGTTCGGCTAGTTCGACAAAGTTTTTCACGAAATTCCTAACTGACATTCTCTCTGCAACTTCTATTTTCAATTTTGATTATTATTACTCATTTTTTCAACCAAAAATGAATCACAAATAATGGATTTGTGGAAATTTCTTTGAATCGACAACGACAAACAAGAGGGAAGAAGAGAAGAAGATTAGCCCTCTAAAAATAACACAAAATTGGTTAAAAAGACCAAAATTAAAATTTCCTGGGTGAAAAGGACAGTTAGATTTTGATACTGTTTATATGGACAAAAATTTAAAAATAGGCAGGATGTAACCAGTTTCATCCTGCCCATTTTCAAATACTTTTTCTTATTTTTAATTTACACACGATGCATCCAGTTTCATCCTCGGTATCTTTTAAGTTTAAGCCAGGATCAATCCAGTTCCATCCTTGCTATTTTTTTTGTGTCCATTTCACCCATAAAATTGTTTACTCGTCCATTTGAACCGTGTTTTAATTTTTTTTGGACAAATGACCCATTTTCCGAAAATAACACAAAATTGGTTAAAAAGACCAAAATTAAAATTTCCTGGGTGAAAAGGACAGTTAGATTTTGATACTGTTTAAATGGACAAAAATTTAAAAATAGGCAGGATGTAACCAGTTTCATCTGCCCATTTTCAAATACTTTTTCTTATTTTTAATTTACACACGATGCATCCAGTTTCATCTTCGCTATCTTTTAAGTTTAAGCCAGGATGAATCCAGTTTCATCCTTGCTATTTTTTTTGTGTCCATTTCACCCATAAAATTTTTTACTCGTCCATTTGAACCGTGTTTTAAATTTTTTTGGACAAATGACCCATTTTCCGAAAATAACACAAAATTGGTTAAAAAGACCAAAATTAAAATTTCCTGGGTGAAAAGGACAGTTAGATTTTGATACTGTTTAAATGGACAAAAATTTAAAAATAGGCAGGATGTAACCAGTTTCATCCTGCCCATTTTCAAATACTTTTTCTTATTTTTAATTTACACACGATGCATCAAGTTTCATCCTCGCTATCTTTTAAGTTTAAGCCAGGATGAATCCAGCTCCTTGCTATTTTTTGTGTCCATTTCACCCATAAAATTTTTTACTCGTCCATTTGAACAGTGTTTTAAATTTTTTTGGACAAATGACCCATTTTCCGTAAAAATAATGGGTTTGTGAAAAATTAAATGTAATGAGTTTGCTATAATTTTGATTTGTTTTTTATTTTGTTTTGTTAAGGGTAGGTTTGTCATTTCCGCTCTTTAGGACACCCATTATAACTTTAGGAAGATATTCTTATCGCATAATGGCCCCCACCAAAAAAGGATGGTGACCAACAAACGACTCTTTCTCTATGTTCTTTAATGGGTTACTAGATTAGTGCCCGTGCTACGCAACCACTCAGTTTCCCGTTTCTTTTTAAATATGTTACTCATGAAACCATCAGAACCCTGGCCCTGACCTACAAAATAAAATAAATAAAATATGGTTTCAGTCTTTGCTTAATAATGCTAACGAAGAATTGTTACTATGGACGATGAGAGTGATGGTGAATGCAGCTCAAGCATTTCAGCCATTAATGGCTGGTTCTAGCAGGTTTAGTTTGCAAGAGCCTTATTTTCTTCTTCCCCGGAAAGTTTTTTCATTTTTTTTTCGCGAAAAAATGTGGTAAGTTCAGAAAATATACAAGAAAAGATAGGAGTTGATCGCTCTCCTTTCACCAATTATGTGTTTGACCAATATTAAAGGTGTGCAGTATAGAACCGATGGTTTCCGTGAAGGGTTTCCTTATTCCCTTGGAGAGAATATGAGACTTATTTATACAGAATGTTATTACAGTATACAGCTGTGTTTTGCGATTACATTAATTTGTGATTGATATTGAATATATTTCATAAGAAGCTTTCACCGATGACTGGTGACGTGGGTTTTCTCACCGTTCAACGTGGAAAATCACATGACTTACTCCTTTTAAGGATTATTTTGATTAGTCATGTATATACGTCATTTCCATTCAATTTGGTGCAGCTAATACCCATTGGTTTTCGAAAAAGGTACTCGACTAAACGAAAACGGATAAGAAACGAAGAAGCAACATTAAGAAGTACGGGAAATCTTGGATTGTGAAGTTATTTGAAGAGGGGTGGAAAAGTTTCTTTAGAGCATGTAATCTAAGTCGTGGAGATTTTTTGTTGTGTTTAGATATCTAGGTAACATGGGTTTTGATGTGGTGGTATTCGATAGTAGTGCTAGATGATATAAGTGTAACAAGAGTGCATGTCACTTTCTTTTATGTTTTGTTATGTCTTGTTAGTTTGTTCTGTGTGTCCTATAAATAAATAGTGGAATCATAGTCCTTTTCTTGTAACGATTCACACAACTCTCAGTATATCTGTGTGAGGTTCTTTCATGGTATCCGATTTATCCATCTCCTACCGTTAGAATCATACACATGTCCCTGAATATAATGTTAGGTTTTTTGTTCCGTGAAAACATATGGTTCCAGAATATTCTAGAATATAGGGTCGGTATTTGATTGTTTCCTAAATTCTGTAGTTTCCTGATCTAGTCTGAATACTTGGTTTCCAAGGTACTTAGGGACCAAGTTAACTTGCGGAAAAAGAATATAATATCTATAAAAGGGGTCCTTAGGGTCAGGGTTCAGATATCTTCTTCTTAAAGAGTCTACAAACATCTGTTTGTGAGAGAAGTTCAGATATCTTCTTCTTATTATTAGAGAAGTTTGAGTGACTAGTTCTTGTGAGGTAAACACTATTGTGAGAGTTTTTCCAAAGAATTAGTGAAATCTTTTGTTTGTCGAATTGTTTCTTGTTTCTTCTTAGTTCTCTATATTGTTATTAGATCGTTAGAACATCGTACTCGAGACGAACGTCTAGTAGTGTTTCTATCTTAAAGGAAATCTCTAATGGATTCTTAAGATAATACATTAAAATCCAAAATTATGTTTCACCGGTATAATTGTCTTCACTTCTAGACAGTTCTAAAAAATTATTTATCAATCCAAAAGTATATCTGATCAAACACTTCTAAGGATCACATATCAATCTAAAAGCATAAACAACCAATGAAGCTATCTAACCAATATATAGTCTTAAAGAGTCACATATCAATTTATAGGCGTACGGCGTCAAAGAAAATAATCCAAACATGCCGTATCAAGCAGAAAGCATATGTCATTAATTCAACTATTTATGCAATAATTAATCAAGCAAGTAATGAGGATAAATTATAGATCGAGATCCTCTGTGCCCAAACCAATATGTGCCCTTTGTACCAGCCAATAAAATTTTGACATATGTGTTACCATATTAAGGCTTACTAGCTCTGAATATCTTTCCATATTTTCACACGAACAAATAAGGACAGAAAATTAAAACCCATACTTACCATGAAGAAGGAAAGTCACAGACTTCGGTTTGATCTTAATTCATCATCGTTGAAGCGCCATAGACAATAAACGATCCTATATTTTTATAAGTTGATTTGAGATTAAAAATAATTACGACATCTACTTGAAAGAAATCACTATCAAATCATATTCTGAATCTATGTGTATATCAGTTCATGTTTGACCGTGCGATTGAGCCAAAATCTAATTCAGTCTCATCTGCAATCTATATTGATCAAGAATAAACTTCCATTTCCTAATCAACATTGATTATCTTTTCTCTAAGTGCTTCGCTAATCTCTTCTTGTATATTTCGAAGGTGCTATCTTGACACTCTTTCTTATTCATATTATCTTTTCCTTTTTCAAAAAGATTATCTTATTCTCATATAAAATGTAAAACAAACCATTATTATTTTATAATGAAAACAAACTCTAATCAATTAACAGTCGAGATCTTGATTGGATTACTATTTGAGGTTCTAAGTAGTAATCTTTTTTTTCTTTTTACAGATGATTAGAAGTTGGAACAAAGAAAATAACTCATAAAGTTGGAACAAAGAAAATAACAGTCATAAGCACCCTTAATATCTTTTGTTTCCTAAAATTAATAACCGTCTATCAATTGATGAAAGCTAATTACGGAATATGTAACTGTATTAGTTGAAACAAACTGGGTAAGCCAAGTGTCGCTATCCCATTAGCTGGGCACAGAGGATACGCACCCATAAATTACTAAACATTGGAATCATTATTATAAAGAATTAAAGTTGAGTTTAATCAATTAAAATTGGTTTCCTTCTAAAACTCAAGTCACAATTATGAAGACGTAGCAGTGGATTAAATTACAAAAGAAGACAAAATTAGACCAATTATTATTTGTGCGTGCAATCTAATAGGTCTCCGTCAACCTTTTATTTTCGGCTCCAACCCTCCCGTCAGCTGTTCTTTTTCCTCCACGGTACCGCACCAAAACCACCGGCTAGAGAACCTCGAGATCGCCCCCTCTTTTTAGCAAGGATTATTTGGGGCCACAAAAAATAATTGGGGGCTCACCAAATTTATACCCACACCAAAAATTACCGGGGAATTCCAAAATAAGCTTGAAAGTACCATTATACCCTTCCCCAAATGATAAAAACTTAAAACCTAATAACCCCCCTTAATCTAAAATCCCCCAAATCAGAAAACCAAAACCCTCCCCTCCCTCACCCGACTCCCATCTCTCTCTCGCCATTAATGACACCCGAAGAAAAAAAAAATTTTCAATTCGAAAATAAAACCCCCAAATTTAATTCATGTTTGCGTTTAATTTGATGGGTTACTTTCGAAATTAGGTTTTCCAACCGAAAAATTGCAGTTACAGTTATAGGGTCGTCATATCATAAATGATGTCGGTCATGTTAAGGGTAGGAGATTACGATCCTTTTTCTAGGTTTAAGACTTTTGATCTGCATGTTTTTTTAATGAAAAATCGATGATGTCTAAGGTGTAGGAGATTACGATCTTTTTTCTAGGTTTAAGATTTTTTCCCAGAATAAAGTCGTCAATATATTATAGAATCAATTGACGATCCTACTATAACGACCCCTTTTTATAGAACGCGCAATTGGGGGATATGAAAACTAATTGGGGATATAGCTACAAGACAAAATAGGAGTCCCAATAGCAATTCTGGGTCACCCCTTATGTAATTATTTTTTTAAATCCTAATATACCCCTCACTAATCATGTTTAGTGGTTAATAATAATTAGTAAAAAACTTAAGTATTTGGGGATAGATTAGTGTGTGTTTTTATTTTAATTTGTGTGAGTGAGGAGTAGATGGAGAGAAAAAAAAATTGAGTGGAATTTTTTTTTTGAAAATGGAAGATGATTGTGATGAGAGAATTACAGCTAATAAGAGGTTGAAAAATTGATTTTTTTTTCTTTGAATCCACCATTGTTGCAGCTGAAAAAGCTTGGTGCCGGCATGGTATTCAACCAAAAACCCATGCGGGCAATTGTTGGATGTTCATAAATTGTTTGCCACTATCCGGGGGGGTTCGGGGGGGCGTAATCATGGATTTTTTTGGTTTTGATGTTGATTTTTTGGTTTTGAGCAGTACCGGCATGGTAATCATGGATTGAGCATCTGGGGTACATGTTCCGGCATAGTATTTTGCTTAAATTTCCATCTTAGACGAGGATGAAAAGTATCGAGAATGTTGATTTTTTTCACTTGACTACAGGCATTGATAGGAAATTCTCGAGCATGCCGGTATCATGTTCGGGCATATGGTCTTCATCAATTCCGGCATGGTCTTCATCTCTTCCTTTTTGAACTTTTTACGGTATTAATCGGTCCCACTTTGCCGGCATGGTCAGTTGATATGAAGACCATGCCGGTATTGTTTTCCGGCATACCATGTTGCTTTATTTTCTATGCCAGAAGTGGACTGATTAATACCAGAAAAAATTCAAAAAGGAAGATATGAAGACCATGCCGGAATTGATGAAGACCATATGCCGGAACATGATACCGGCATGGTCTTCATCAATTCCGGCATGGTCTTCATCACTTTCAGCATGATCTTCATCACTTTCAGCATGATCTTCATCACTTCCGAATAAAAAAAAATTGGTTTCCAAAGTGAGGAGAAGAGAATTTGATATAGAGTGGGGAGAGTTTAGAATTTGAAAGGTCATCATCACTTTCAGCATGATCTTCATCACTTCCGAATAAAAAAAAAATTGGTTTCCAAAGTGAGGAGAAGAGAATTTGATATAGAATGGGGAGAGTTTAGAATTTGAAAGGGAATGGGAAATATTTGGGTTTCAAAGCTCCACCCCTAAATAAGATTAATAAGAAGTGGAGATGGAAATGGGGGATATGATTTTGTTTTTTGATTTTAAGTTTTTGATTTTTATTTTGTGGGAAGGGTATTTTAGTATTTTCGCCCCCAAAAGTCACCCCTTAGCACACACCATGGGTTGGGGAAGTAATTCATATCCCCCAATTAGTTTCTATATCCCCCAATTGCGCGTTCTTTTTATACACTAACGACTCTATAAGACAAAAAACTACCTCTCTGACCAAATAAATGGAAGGGTCGTCATCTTAATTCTATAGACGATGATGACTATTTGGTTGAGTCGTTTATGTATAAAAAAAAATGTTAACGACTCTTATTATTCGTCC
This sequence comes from Papaver armeniacum, assembly GCA_023531295.1. Taxonomy (NCBI): domain Eukaryota; kingdom Viridiplantae; phylum Streptophyta; class Magnoliopsida; order Ranunculales; family Papaveraceae; genus Papaver; species Papaver armeniacum. Next base: position 163,549 of record JAJJWW010002273.1, read on the forward strand.
ACTAAACGACAAAAATGATAACGATTCGTTCATGTATAAAGAAAAATGTTAATGACTCTTATTTATTTGTTAACAAACGGATTTAAATTCCACTACACCATCTTCAAAGATAATGCGACTCCTGCACTTCCAAATGGACCAACAAATTAAGTTTAGGAAGATGCACGTTGGACACTACAAAGTAAGTTGAGTTCTATACGCGTCGGTGCCTTGTTGATTTTCTTTTAGTGGAGGTCCTGGGGTTTGAGATTGATGGGTATAGACTCGTTCAACTGATGGGATATGACTCATATGAACAGGAAACATAACTGCATGAAGTTGGGAGGAAGACCCCCCTGGGGATGAAGGTTGATGCCAAGTTTTATACTTGGAGAAGACGAGGCACCAAGAGCGATGGTTGCTGGCTGGGAGTGTAAAAACGTTAACGACTCTTATTCATACCCTAACGACTCTTATCAATTGACAAAAATGTTAACGACTCTTATAAAGAAAAATGATAACGACCTTTTTGACAAAATGATAAAATGAATGACGATTTTTCATAACTGCACATTAGATTCGTCCATTTATTCAAAACTGAATGACGATTTTTCATACTGCAGATTAAAGTCGTTTATTTTTGTGACAAATAACTAACGACTCTTAAGGGTCGTCAGTTTATAAACTCCCGACCTAACGACTCTAACACTGAGCTGCTGCATAGTGACCATGAATCGACAACTTGGAGCACCATTCATGCGATTTGAAGAGTATAGGAAGTTTACCTGATTCTTTAGAGCTTTGGGTTCTTCATTTTGAGTATTGATTCCATCATTTTGAGCAAAAGGATCTTCATTTGCAACCATTTTAACCTAAATTTCTCCCCAAAACTCACTTTCTTCCTCTCTATCCAACACAAAAACACAAATTTTCTATTATCTAAACTAATTAACAACTAATCTAACTTAACTAATCAACTAAATTAACACTAATAGTTTGGGGTAGTTTAGCCATTTCGAAAAATTCGGATAAGGGTAGCCCCAAAATACTATTGGGAGACCAACTGGTGAGGCCCCCAAATTTTTTTCGCTTTTATATTTCTCGAAAATCGACACTATTATGAGCAAATGATTTCTCATACATGCTGCTAAGACGCTATTTTAAGTAATTTAACCCATCACTGTTTTTAAGTAATTTTCAAATGCATTTGACAATTGAAATGGTGAACCGAACTATTATGAGCAAATGATTTTCCAAGTCCCTTGCATTAAAGGAAAAATATGGAGACTTATCATTGTGCCAACATTAGTAGGTAATATGTTTCAAAAAAAAAAAACATTAGTAGGTAACGTCCATTTTCATCTTTCTAACAGTTGAACGCACCTTGCATATGAGAATGAGATGGAATCTAGGGAATGGGCCTGGTCATGTTAACGAATTCCATTTCCCATGCACTGATTTTTTTTTTTTCATTTCATACTTGCTCGGCCCAAATGTGAACTGGGTGTCGTGAGTGGCATTGATTATGAATGGTTTTTTGGGGACCATGGTTTTTTTATTTACCAGTTCGGTTACGTTACAAAAATATTTCCCAACCGAATAATAAGTTCGGTTAGTTGGAAAAAACATTTCCCAACCGAACAATAGTTTGGTTACGTCGCAAAAAACAATTCCCAACCGAACAATAGTTCGATTAGTTGCAAAAATGATTTACCAACCGAACAATAGTTCGGTTATGTCGCAAAAAATATTTGTCAACCGAACCTTAATTCGATTACGTCGCAAAAAATATTTCCTAACCGAACTGACCAGTCCCCCAAAAAGACCATGATCCCCCAATAAAACCATTGTCCCCAAAAAAACATTTCTTGATTATTTGCGTCGCGAACGCCATTTAGCTTCTCGTTTAGCCGTTTATTCTCAGAATGGACAGAATTACTTATAATTCCTAGAAATGGCTCAAAACAATCTTATTAGAAGTAGTTATAGGTAAAATTGTGTTGCACTTACGTGCTTATCAGTGTTGATCACTCCAAAACATTTATTCCTATTGTAATGACTACCGCTATAAGATATGCCTTGACTATTGCAATTGCAAATGGATGGGATATCAGGAAGTTGGATGTGTGCAATGCCTTTATCCATGGATTTTAAAAGAAGCCAAAAAGTTTTTATTGATGAATTGAGGCTTGTGTATGTCACCTAAAGAAGTCACTTTATGGTTTGAGACTCTCAAACAAGCTCCTAACTCTTACCAGACCTTTTTTTTTTCCCTTTGTTTTTTAATGGGTAATGAATTTGGTGATGGCGAGTTTCGAACTCCGGTCAGTGGTATCATCACCCAGTGACTTTACCACTGTACTACAGTGGCACCGACGACCTGAATTGTATTTTTCAGTCAATTATGCCTCTCAGTTCATGCATGCACCCACCATCTCTCATCTGCAATTTGTTAAGCTCATTTTAAGATATTGTAAGGGGAATATCAGTTATGGTGTTACTCTATCAGCTGGAAAATGTGATGTTCTTACTTCATACCCTGATTTCGATTTCGATTGGGCAAGGTGCCCTGGCACTAGAAAACAAACTAGCAGTTACTTCTTTACTTAGGAACTCTTATTTCTTGGTCCTCTAAAAAGCAGCCGACTATTTCTCGCTCTAGCACTAAAGCAGAGTACAAGTTCTTGGCAGTCACAAGTGCAGAACTTCTTTGGATTTCATACTTACTTACCGAAGCTGCTTCTCATCTACCGGCATTTTCCCCCACCCATTTACACCCCTATGTGTCATGTGTATCAACCACAAATTTCATCCTCACCCTACCCACCAGGAAAAATAGGGGGTCCGCTTTAAAATTAAGCCACTAAAAAGTTGACACATACCGGTGTATTTTTTACACCGGTAGATAAGTAGCATTTTCGCTTACTTAATGAGTTGGGTGTCAGTTTATCTGGACCTGCTACTCTTTACTGTGACAATATCGGGCCTAATAGTTTATCTACCAATCATGTATTCCATGCTCATACTAAGCATCTAGATATTGACTACCATTGTATTCGAGAACTGGTTGACAAAGGCTTTCTGAATTTGGCATATGTTTTCCGAGTAAAAAAAATAAAAATTTGGCATATGTTCCTTCTCAACATCAGCTTACAGATGTCTTCACCAAATTAAGGGCTTGGAGTTGTTATGTTAGATGATATAAGTGTAAGAAAAGTGTTACTCTCTTTTATGTTTTGTTAATAGTGGAACCCTAATCCTTCTCTTGTAACGATTCGCATAATTCTCAATACATCTGTGTTTGGTTCCTTCAAGTAGTTATTGTGAGAAAGATGATCCATCACCACCATCACCCTTAGATCATGTCGAAACGGAGATAAAACATCCCAAGAAAAGAAGCCTACCAATAATCATAAATGGGAGTAAAGGCAATGAATCCAAAATAAAAAAGATAGCTTAAAATGATATCTGATCTTACTTTATCTTTTGGTTATTGTTTTCATCAGGGATTTTTTATAAAATGCCCATGTGGGGAAAGGCATTTAAGAAAATGCCCACGTTTTTTTAATAATATATTTAATGCCCATACCGTTAGTGTTTCCGTCCAAACTTACTATTTCAGTAAAAATTCGTTGACTTGGTCAATTTCACGTATAATGATATGAGATTTTTATAGCTGCAATTACGAATTAGCCCATGACCAATGAACGGTTGAGAAGCTGAGTTTTTAAAGAAAATGATTATTAACCGTTCATTACTATCATCCTTTAAAACCCTAAAGAATCGTAAAACCAACACAACACTGCCTTAGTTTTCTCCATCATCTTCTCTTTTGCTAAACCGTTCCATGAGAGGCCGATGGATGCTCATGAACACCCGTTTACTGGTTTATTCACGCTTTCATGTTTCTCTAAAGCTTATTATGATCTATTTTAATTTGGGTACATAAGCATGTCCTTGTCTTTTGGCATCTCTGTTTGCATCCTTCGGAGAAAGTTAGACAACGACTTATAGCTGCTATTGGAGGACTATTATCAAAGTTTAGTTCCTCTCTGGAGATGACCAGGTTAATGCTTTTTCTGACCTAAAATTGTCTACGCATGTGGACCTTTATATTCTCGGAACCATCATTTCGAGTTCGCGAATTCAATTGAACATTTGAATTGCACGTTGATTCTTAAGAAGAGGAAATTGGATGGTCAGATCAGTTGATTCATTTTGGGAATTTTATTATGTCAACTTCTTTTGCTAATTATTAATTGGTTTCTTGTGATTTTACATCAATTGATGGAATTTGATGTTTGGAGTTTATAATTTCTGAAACTAGGGTTGCTTCAGGTTGATTAATGAATACCGGATACTGAGGAAGAAGATGAATAGTGTTGGTTTTATACCGAGTAACTGGACCAGCCGTTCGGATTCTCGACTCACCGTTCTAGATGACTCGCCGATCCAACTGACTTGTCGTTCCAACTCGGTCAGACTCAAATGATTCAGGGGCTACATTGACTTTTAACATGACTAATTTAGGCCAGCTGTCTTGTAACGGCCGTTAACCGTTTTTTCAATAAAACGGGACGGAAAAGGTCAAACGATGGGCATTTAATATATTATTAAAAAAACGTGGGCATTTTATTAAATGCATTTCCCCACATGGGCATTTTATAAAAAATCCCTTTTCAGGACTATCACCTTAGTATTGATTATTGAATAAGACAAAAGGAATGAACCCTGCCTGAGGCATTCAATTACGCTAGCCCTTCATTTATATCCAGAAATTTGCACTTAATTTCCCAATTACTTGTCCCTAGAGCCATAACATTTGTAGCTTTCTTCCCATTAATATGCTGCAAAATCTTTGTACTTTCCTCTCAATTTATTTGATACAACTGTCTATCTAATATCTTCTGCAGTAGTAAGTGATCACCACATAAACCTCTCTCTCTCCCAACCCTGTTCTGTTTCGATTAAGAAAATTAGTTTACATCTAAAGTTTGAACGTTGGGTACGGAAAGGATGGTTTTCTCAAGCTCTAAACCACACTTCTTTAAACCAATCCTTCCTGGCTATTCATCAGCAGATGTGAGTCTCTTCATCTACATTTAATTATTTATTTTTCATATTACATAGTACATATGTTTTACAGCGGTTCTTAACTGCATAAATAAACAAGGTAAAAACCGCCCCATCACCTCAAGGCCCCCACTTTCTAAAGTTGTGAGAGAGGCAGTTTTTAGCATGTTTATTCATGCGGTTCATTCAAAAATTTTGTATGTTTTAATGTTCTAGTACTTTTGTTTTGTTTGTTTTTTTGGTTGTAGGGAATACCAAAAGCATTTCAAACAGATTACTCCACTGAAGAAATCATGGAAAGTGAAGCTAAATGACTTCAAGTTTACCTGTCATATTTTGCCGGGTTGCATTTTGCTCCGCTTTTTGATCCATTTGGTTTAAGTATGGAAAACTGAGTAGGTTCTTGGTCATTTGGTACAATGTGAGAAAGGGTACTGAGTTGATCCGGTGATATGAAGTCACTAATAAAAAAATGTTTGATAATTTGCCTGGCGAGATTGGGGTATACCCAAACTAATTGGGGTATACCCAATAAGACAAAATCGGGTCATTTTGAAGTAAAACCAAGCCACCCCTTAACCTTGTATCTTCAAAATGGCAAAATTGCCCTCGTTTAATTAACACTAAAATTTTGATTAGATTAATTAATTAAGTTTAAATTGATTGAATAGATTAAAACTTATGAAAGTTATGAAATTTTGTTTTTGATTGAACATTTGTGGGATGATTTTTGATGATTTTTTTTTTTTTTTTTTTGAGAATATCTCTTGCAACGAAAATGAAGCACACAACCGAAATACTTCTAAAAGGGGATTGCAAATCGGTATATGAAATCATACTCAAAATCAACGAATAAATCAACACTTTCAGTTGAAAGTATGAAAAGTCGGCAAGGTCGACTAATGAAGATTATCTTAGGCCAAAAGTGGTAGGCAAGATCTTCATCGTCGAACTCGCTTAGAAGCCAAAAGTGGTAGAGCAAGGTCTTCATCGTTGACCTCGTAGGCCAAAAGTGGCGGCATGATCTTCATCGTAGACCTTGTCGACTTTTGTTTTTTGACATACAGGAGATGACATAAAAAATTTATTGGCTAGGCAAGGTATTCAAAAATACCCTTAAAATTACATTTTTGGTAGGCAAGGTATTCAAAAATACCCTTCCTATTTGTATTGGCCGGCAAAGGTCTTCAAAAATACCTGCCGGCTGTTGAAATTTTTACGAGTGCCGCCATGGCTGTTATGAAAAGTCGGCAAGATATTCATGTCACGACCTTGCCGGCCGAAGACATCATAATTTTCGATTTCTAACCTAATATAACAATCAAATCACACAACACAATGATGGGTTTGAGTTTAAACATCATTTATAGTCTTCTTTTATTTGGTAGAGTCAACAATTTTTTTGAAAATCAAAGTTGAAGATTTTTATATGGCTTTGGTTGATGGAAGATGAAGATGAAGATGAAGAAGAAGAAGAAGAGAATAAAAACTGATTTAGGGTAATTAAGATTATTAATGGGTAAGGGTAGTTTTGTAACTTACCCATTAGGCCTCCCCTAAAACCCACAAAAAGTGTCCCTTTAAAATTGGGTATACCCCAATTAGTTTGAGTATACCCCAATCTCGCCAGGATAATTTGATCTGTACAGGTAGAATGGGAGAAAAGGCAATAAATCCAAAAATAAATAGAAACCTTAAAATGATATCTGACCCTATTTGTCCTTTTGTTTCATCTATTCAAAACTGCACCTTATATATTTGAAAAAGACAAAAGGAAATAAAATCAGCCTGAGGCATTCATGTGCTGGTTTGTTTTGTACACTTAAATTCATGTACTCTCCTTTCATGAGTTTATTTCCCTTGTTCTGCTTCTCTTAAGAGCATCATTTAACAACTAAATCTTGAATGTTGGAGATGGAGAGAATGGGGAATCTAGCCTGCTCAAGCTCTAAACCACATTTTTTTCAACCCATCCATGCTGATTCTTCATCAACAGATCAGCTTGTGAGTATCTTTATCAAACAAGATTTACTTTGTTATCTTTCTTTCCATAATTTTATGGTTTCTAATTAATGTTCTATTTCTGTTTTTTCTTTTTTCTTTTTATGGTTTTAGGAAATACCAAAAGCATTTCAAAGAGACTACTTAGTTGATAGAGAAGATAGTGAAGGGGTAGCAACTTTGAAGAGTCCACTGAAATCATGGAAAGTGAAGCTAAATAACTTCAAGTTTACAGATGGTTGGGCAGAATTTTACAAGGCTCATGAACTAAGTACTGGATATTTTCTTGCGTTTCAATATCAAGGTCATGATTTGATTTTTCGAGTTTGGGTTTTCGACTTGAGTTACTGTGAAGTTGAGTATTCAACAGAACCATTGATGATGTCTGAAGGTGAAGATGAAAATGAAATGGATAGAGCTGAAAGTGTAGGTACTAATAAAAGCAAAGGCGAAAGCGAAGGCAAAGGAATAAGCAAAGGCAAAAGCCAAGGCCAAGGCAGGAAGGAACAAACATCTTCTGACCAGGGTAATCTAAACATCTTCTTCTTTCTTTGTGTTAAGAGATGAAATACTTAGCTTGCATGCTAATCATGTTTTTATTTTTTTAAATGTCATGTGAAGTTGAAGTAGATAGTGAAGAAAGTCATGTTGATGATTATGATGAAGTTGAAGAAGTTAGTGACGACGATGCAAAAAGCATTTCCAAGTATCCACATTTTTTAGCTACACTGAAGAGTTATAAGATTGGAAGATCTTTCTTGGTGAGTTGCTAGATCCTACTGTATGTATTTTTTCATGTTACTTGTATAGTTGTATTCTTATAATTTGTTCGATTTTGTCTTTCAGACGATTCCAGCGAAGTTTGCGCGATCAAACATTCCGGATGATGTAGAAACTGTTTTTCTTATAGATGAAGAACGAAAAGAATGGCCTATTAAACTAACTCGTCGCAGAGATGGCTATGGAGTCCATTTTGGATTTGGTTGGAACGATTTCCAGTCACAAAAGAGGTTAAAGAAAGGAGACATTTGTCTATTTGAACAAGAGAATGAACATAAGTTGGCGTTCACTGTTAGTATTATTAGAGAGATCTAATTAGCAGATGAGACTAGCAACCATTTGTCTTTTTTTTCCTTGTTTTGTTTCTGTTTATAAGATTAAGGATTTCCGACTCTTAAGTGCTAAATTTTAATTACCTTGTTTTGGGTATGTCTGTTCTACATGTGGTTAGCCAATATGCATCATACCTGTAGTTGCAGTGTCATTTGTGGTTTGATAATAGCAGCATCATTGCATAACAATTCACTTGCAAAATTGCCAATAATCTTTTTTTTTTTTTTCTAGATGATAGCAGGCAATATTGCATAACAAACCTTAGCAGACTAACTCCACCAAACATGCCCTTGAGCAGTGGCAGCTAGTCCATAACCAGAATTACAGCTACCAACATGCCTCAATAGCCAACTGATGAGAAGTTGAAAAGAGACATTTATATGTACAAATGCATGAATTTATATTGAAATGTCTTATCATTTCATTTATCTTTAGTGAATGCAAAAACGGCCGAGTCTTATTAATGGGGTTAGCTCAACCTAACCCTTTTGCATTTCCCCCTCCTCCCTTAATAAAGTTTCTCAGCCTAAACCATTTGCCCACTGTTGGGTGCTATATCCATTATCTGACCACTCAATATGTCACGGAAAATTCTGTTTTTCTTCAGGGACAGGCACAATCTTGAAAATCATTTGCTGATGTATTTTAATTTTCTTGAATGAATAAAAAAGTATTTTAAAAAAGGGCAAAGGTGGAATGGGAGTAAAGGCAATGAATCCAAAAATAAAAAAGATAGCTTAGAATGATACCTGTTCCTGCTCTTCCTTTAGGTTTTTCTTTTCAGAGCTGCACCTTAGTATTGAATAAGACAAAAGGAAATAAAATCTGATTTGAGGCATTCATGCATGTGCTTGTCTGTACATTTTTCAGTTCAAAAATTTGCATCTTAAATCGCAATTAATACAACTGGATAGGATTCTTCCCATTAATATGCAAGGAGATTTGGATATCTTCTTGCTCTTGGCCATATATAGTCCACTGCCTCTTCATAGGAATATGCATGTCTCCTTTGATCTGGTTGTTGATGCATTTGGTCCAAGTATGAAAAACTGAGTACTGGTTCTTGGTCATTTGGTACCAATTTGAAAGGGTACTGTGGTGTATGAAGTCACAAGCAAAGTTGGAATGGGAGTAAAGGCATGCAATGAAACCAAAATAAAAAAGGATAGCTTAAAATGATATCTGTTCCTACTCTTCCTTTAGGTTTTTGTTTTCAGAACTGCACCTCTTAGTATTGAATAAGACAAAAGGAAATAAAATCTGATTCAGGGCATTCATGCATGTGGTTTGTACACTTTCCTTGTCCCTGGAGCCATAAAATTTGTAGCTTTCTTCCCATTAATATGCTGCAAAATCTTTGTACTTTCCTCTCAATTTATTTGATACAACTGTCTATCTATTCTCTTCTGTAGTAGTAAGTGATCTCACCACTATGTGATGATAAACCTCTCTTTCTCTCCCAACCCTGCCGTTTCTCTTAAGAAAATCAGTTTACATCTGAAGTTTGAACGTTGGGTATGGAGAGAATGGTCTGCTCAAGCTCTAAACCACACTTCTTCCGACCCATCCTTAGTGGTTCTTCATCAGCACATGCTGTGAGTCTCTTCATCCACATTTATTTATTTATCTTTCATTTGCATAATCCATCCATATGTTTTAATGTTCTGATACTTTTGTTTTGTTTGTTTTTTGGTTGTAGCTAATACCAAAAGCATTTCAAACAGATTACTTAGTTGATAGAGAACAGAGTGAAGGGATAGCAACTTTAAAGAGCACTCCACTGAAGAAATCATGGAAAGTGAAGCTAAATGACTTCAAGTTTACAGATGGTTGGGAGGATTTTTTTAAGGCTCGTGAACTAAGTATGGGCAATATTCTTGTATTTGAATATGAAGGTCATGATTTGATTTTTCAAGTTTGGGTTTTCGACTTGAGTTTCTGTGAAGTTGAGTATTCAACAGTACCATTGATGTCTGAGGGTGAAGTTAATACTGAAATCCATCATTGTGAAACCGGTACGGAGGGTATGGATAGAGCTAAAGGTATAAGCAAAGGCAAACGCAAATGCAAAGGTAAAGGCAAGACTCTAAATACCGATTTTATAGCATTCTTTTTGGTGTGTGCTAAGAGATGCAATACTTAACTTGCTATTCATGTTTCTTAATGTCTTGTGAAGTCGAAGAAGATAGCGAAGAATGTGATGATAAACTTGAGGAAACTAAGGAAGATGCAACCAACATTTCCAAGTGTCCACATTTCATAACTACATTGAAGAGTTGCAACATTGGCAGATCTTTCTTGGTGAGTTCCTAGATTATTACTTACTACTCTATGTAGTTTTTCATGTTATAACTTGTATTTTAATAATTTGCTCTCTGTCTTTCAGACGATTCCTAGGATTTTTTCAAAATCAAACATTCCTGACGATGTAGAAACCATAATTCTTAAGGATAAAGGAGGAAAAGAATGGCCAATCAAACTCTTCCGTCGCAAAGAATCATATGGAGTCAATTTTGGATTTGGCTGGTACGATTTCCAGTTTGAAAAAGGGGTTAAAAAAAAGGAGACATTTGTCTATTTGAACAAGAGAATGAAGATGAAATGAAGTTCACAGTTACTGTTATTGGAAACTGTTAATTAAGAGATGAAACTGTTGGCTATTGATTTGTGTGTTTTTATGTTATTAATTAGTGTCCTAATTGAGTCATTATGAGACCATGGAATTCAGACTTTAAGTGTTGGATTTTAATTACTTCTGTTTTGGCATATTTGTGGTTTGCCCATATGCATCATAGCTGCAGTTGCAATGTCATGTTGTTTGATAATAGCAGGCAATGAGGCCAATATTCATAACAATAACGAATTACTTGCAAAATTTTCCAACAAATACTATCTCTGTTTCCAGAAAAATGTTACTTACAATTTTTCATTTTAGCCTAAAAATATGTCAAATTGAAAAAGTGAAAGTAATACTTTTCCAGAAACGAGAGGGAATATTTTTTTAGATGCTAGCCAGTCTCGAATATGGACCAATCCTTAGCAGACTCACTACACCAAACCTGTCCTTGAGCAGAGGCAGATAGTCCATAACCTCAACTACAGCTACCAAATGCCTCGATAGCCAACTGACGAGAAGTTGAAAAGAGATATTTATTAGTATCAGTGCGTGAATTTATGTTAAAATGTCTTGTCATTTCATTTCTCTTTAGTGAATGCAAAAACGGATGGGTCTCATAAATTGGGGGTTAGCTCAACCTAACAACCCTTTACAGTTCCCTGCCTTAATAAAGTTCCGCAAGAACTATATATACATGGACAGTTTGTAAAAAGTAAAAATCTCCGTTGGGGCATCCTCCCCAGTGGACACTTTGTTGATCCTCCCCCGTCCCTCCCAGTATAAAAGAAAATCTTATGCTTTATTTTCATCATGGAGATTGCCCACTTACAAGTTACAAGCAAGATCAGAAAAGCCACATTACAAGTGTAACTACGGAAAATTATTTGATTAAATTAAAATTAACTAAATAAGGGTTATTTATTCATTGCAAAATTATTTGAGATAAGGGGTTTTTGATATTACCTATAGATGACCCATTTTTGTCTTATTAGGTGACGCCCTCTATTGGAATGTGACGCCCCAATAATAGCTTTCATGAACTATCTTGTATCTACTATTATGCTGTATTGCAAGTATAGTTTGTGTATCAAAAAAAGTGGGGTTTTCCGATGTCATTACAGTACAGTGAGAAAGTCTCCGACGAAGACACAAATAACTTGAGTTTGAAACTCGTCAGTAGCAGGTGTTTTTTTTTTTTAATTCGATATACGTTGGTAAAACATGGGGCAAAGTTATGCGCGTCTTCCTGGGAACCCAAATGATTCAACAATCGAATTATTTTATACATTTATGGAGTCTCTAATTTATCAATTTTGTGTCAACAAAAAGGTGATGCAATTCGAAAATGATCGATACACCGAATTTTCAGAACTGTGGTGGGCACCGTGTGAGAGGGGTTGGGCCCACACCTGCCCACCACCTTCCTGATGCTGAGAACGCTGCATTAGGGACCGTCAGATCCCTGTCGGTACCGTATCGGTGTGTGCAGCAAAGCCCGATACAATTAGTTTCTATTTGAGTTATTAATTAGTACTTTTTGTACGATTTCCAGGTAGAAAAGGAGTTAAAAAAACCTGGCTTGATTGGGTATACTCAGACTAATTGGGGTATACCCAATTTTAAAGGGACACTTTTTGTGGGTTTTAGGGGGAGTCCTAATGGGTAAGTTACAAAACTACCATTTTAAAAAAAAAAAACCTATTACCCTAAATCAGTTTAAACTTTTCATTTCACCATCTTCTTCTCTTCTTCTTCTCCTCCACAACCATACCGGCTCCATCAACCCCCCAAAACTTGTCGATCAATTCGTTAAAATCATCGATTCGAAAACTCCGATTAGTCTTCATCAATAGATCCACCACGGAAGAAGGCAACTAATCGAAAACCCAATGAATATAACCCTGGAATTGCAAGTTTGGTTGCTAAGAAAGTGAAGAAAAAAACGGTTGAAGAAGAAGAAATTGAACCCACTGAACCACGTGAAATGGTGCGCTTAAGAAAGTAAGGGCACACTTAAACTCACTCTAGTACTTCAATTTCATGTTTGCATGTCAAATTAGGTCAGAAAATTCGAATTTGTGAATTGGCAGTTGTGACGCCGGCAAGGTTTTTTGTTATCGACCTTTCCAGTTTTTCATAGTTAGGGTTTGGCCGGGAGGGTATAAGGTTGAAGAACTTGCCGGATGTATAGTTTCTGTAACTGCTACTAGAAGGGCCGGCAGGTTATTTATTTGTATACCTTTCCGGCGTCCTTTTTTTTTAAATGAAGCCGGCATCTTATTATTGTTTACCCTTCCGGCTACTTGTTTAGAATGTTTCCTGATGCCTAGAATTTTTTCGTCCGGAAGGGTATTTATATAAAACCATTCCGGTTGTTTGTCGATCGAATTGTAGGAATTGGACCTTTCCGACCAGTTTAGTAAAAAATTCTATATTTTTTTTGTGTCTTGGGAAGGCTATTTTTATGATACACTGCACTTGACTTTGGCTTAGCCGGCACGATCTTTTGGTCGACCTTTCCGGCCATTTTTCCATTGGATATGTTGTATATGTCTAACTGCTAGGCCTGTAATGTTTTTTTTCCGAATTGTTCTTGTTCGGATTGCGAATGGCAAAGAAGAAAGCAGCTCTGAAAGCATCTCTTAGTCCTCCTTCAAACCTTCCTCGTGTTGGTGATAAACTCTTGTCTTCAAAACATCGAGGGGTATATGTTGTGCCGGGAACGACAAAGTTCTTAGAACCACTATCTAAACCCAATGATTCAGACGAGACTCCAGATGAACACCAATCAATTCCATCTGATAGAAGATGTGATGATGATGATGTTGATGAAACCAATCCGACTGCAGGAGGAGGTAACAATGATGATGATGATGGTGACAAGACATGCCTGAGGCTGGAGGAGGTAATGATGATGGTGATGATGATGATGGTAATGGAGATAAAGGTAAGAATATCATCGAAGATGAAATTGTTGAAGAGGAAGAGGAACAAGAAGAAGAAGAAGAAGGATATGGAGATGGAGATGGAGAAGGAGAACAAACTCTAGCTATTGTTCAAGCCACCGAAGCTTCGGCTTCAACTTCAACCGGAACGAAGAATAGGATGATCACTAAACCGGCTGATTCTCACATGCCTCCCAAACACTTGATGGTTGCACTGAAAGAAGGTGAGACTCCAAAAGGGGCCCCAGCATATGGTGGAGATGTTCTTCTTAGATACAAAGACTCATGGGCATGTATGGTCCATAATACTATCGTAAGTAATATTAATCCGTCTTTGTTATTTATTCAAGTGTGTAACTATCTTAATTAAATTTGCGTCAAGTGTTTGTATTTCTTTTCATTTTTTTTTTTTTTGGTATTTAGGATCACAAGCATGCCATCCGTCTCATGAGGCGCCAAGCTTCATGTTCAGTGACTCATACTTGAGATCTTGAGTTGGAATGTGAGGAGGTGAAAGTGATTGTGAGGAACTCCGGGTTGTTGCCTGCGGTGGAGAGTTCGAATATTAATCATGATAAAGTTACCGTCTCTGCATTCTGTGAGAGGTTCTACGGAGAGACTGATACTATGTTATTCCCATTCGGTGAGATGGCGATAACTCCCGATGATGCTCAACAAATTCTAGGCCTCGAGGTTGATGGAAAAGCAGTCACTAAGGGATTCGATAATTCCATTTCTTTGAAAGATTTACGAATTGAGCAAGAAATTGTTCGGTTGCAGTCAGGTTCAGACGGATGATGTTCTTGACAAGAAGGATGGTAGACTAACCAATAAGTTTAATGTGAAGAAGTTGAGGGACAGATTATAGAAAACTCAGGAAATATTTGATAGGGAAGGAATGGTGCACCCGGTACGAATGCTACCGCGACATCTTATTTGCTATACACCCTGGGCAAATGTATCTTCCCCGACAGTTCCGGAAACCAAGTCGAGGCCAGTTACTTACAACTATTGGATCCCTTACATGAGATGCGTGGGTATTCTTGGGGTACTGCGGTGGTCGCCTTCTTGAACAATGAGTTGACAAAATGTTCTAGGGCACTCACTAAGCAAGTTAACGGAAACACATGTCTCTTCCAGGTAATTTTATTGTCTAGAACATTTATATTAGCAAAATTCTCGTAAGATAAGGTTCTTACTAAACTTTTTTTCTTTTTGCATAGGTTTGGATATATGGGCACTTCCCTTCTTTGTTCAAAGACAACTCTTACTTCAAAGTGGATAACAGTGTTCCGGTTCATTTGCCAAGAGCGCAAAGGTACAGTTTTAAGGGTACTCAGGATAAGGAAATGCCGCAAAATCTTATGAAACTCCGAGCCGCCATCGACAAATTGACTGCGAAAGAGGTGATATTTGATCTGTATCGAGAGGATAGAAATCAAGGTTTAATCCCAAGGAGAAATGAAGTTGTTTCATTATACTATGGACCCTTGATGACTGTTTTTGAAGGATTTTCAATGTACGATCCACATCGGGTAATGTGACAATTGGGTTACGTCCAAGAAGAACCTCATTTCGAATGAAGAAAAGCTGTTCTTTACTGTGAACCGGGATAACTGCACTACTTCCCAAAAAACTATTAACGTCTCTTACGATCCAGCGCCAACTCAAGAACATTGGGACGATAGACTGATCCGTAACATCGATGTGAGTCTTTTGGACGAGGTGACCACCGGTCATGAAGCTACTGAGAAACACATGGCGTGGTACTTGGGTTTGGATCTTCCTACTGTGATTAGGCCAATGACTACTAAAGAACTGGCTCGTAAGAAGAAGATGGAATCGAAAGACCCAACAACATTGCTTAAGATATTTGCAAGTATTTTAGAGTTGCTCTTACTATTTTAAGATTGATTGCATTATCGAATCATTCTATTAATTGTTTGTTGTTTAATTGAATATAAAAGGATCAGTTGAAGACCTTTGTGAGGGTGTTGTGTTGCACGAAATACAGGGGAGAACCTGTGCAAAGCAAGCACATTGACTATGCTTTCAATGTTGACAATGAGGATGCCCAGCTATTGTTCAAGCAACTTCAGGCTGAAGTAAAGGCGGAAGAAAAAGCTATAAAGGAAGCACAAGCCAAGATAAAGGCTGATAAAAAGAGGATTCATAGTGCTCGTGGTGGTGAAGGTAGCAGCAGTTGTCGTGGTGGTGAAGGTAGTGTTCCAAAACGGGGCCGTGGTCGTCGTGGTCGTGGCCGTGGCCAATGAATTATTTCTTAGTTTATTTCTTTATGTTGTGGTGGACAAATGTTTAAGTTAATGGTGTGGACAAATGTCTTTGTACGGTTTATGGGACATGTTTTCGTATTTTGGACAAAAAATGTTGGATTTCTAGTTGTTGAATGAATGGTTTGTTTAGCTATATAAAGTGTCAATACATTTGCCGGCATGCTTTTTTTAAGCTACCCTATCGGCTGTCCCAGGGACGACAAGGTTGTGAAATGTTAGAATGTCGGCCATGTCAACAAAAAATTGTGTAGTTACCAGGGCCGGCAAAGTAATGCGATTCCTACCAAGTCGGCGTTTTTGTAGCCGGAAGGGTACGAAAATAGAGACCCTGCCAGCCATATTTTGAAGAAAAAAAACCATTCTTTTGATGCCTAAAATCATGTAAGTTCGGGAGGGAAACAAAATTAGAAAATTCCGGCGGTATTTTGGCCGGCATGCTAATGAACCCATACATTTCCGGCCGTTTTACGACCCCGACATTGTAGCAAATTTACGACCTCGCCGGCGGATTCAAAATTCAATTTTTTGCAAGTACAATTGCATTGATTCACTTGTACTTGGACACTATGCTGGCCAAATTTGGGTACCATCCTATAAATACACTTCTTATCTCCACAAACAACACACAACTATTTGCATATACTCTCCAAAGCTCATATCATCACACACTCCATCTAACTCACCCAATAGCTCTCTACACACAAGAAATGGCTTCATTTGATTCTAATGAAGATTTGGCAATCACCAAAGCTTAGTATGCGGAGACTAGAGTTCGAAGGCAGTCCTCTGTAAGGGTGAATTCCACAACCTTTTGGGCTAGGGTTGACAACACTTTTAGCCTATAGTGTGGGAATCCTAACTCAAGAAGTGTTCAACAAGTGCACGATAGGAACATAGTCATTGAAAATGCGATACTTGCTTATTTAGCTATCCAAAAACCAATTTTCAACGCTCCCCACTTAAACTTGTCCAATGAACAATTTGTAAGTTTTTTTGTGGTTTATTTTACGTGATCAATGTTGTTTGATCTTCCTACTAAACACCACTAACAAAGTAAGTTTGTGTTATGTTTTTGTAGCATGAAGTCGCCAAGAGCGCTACTTGGAGGAAAAGGGGGAAGCATTCGCATTCGATGCAAGCTATCAATTCATGGAATCCAAAATCCCGGAGTATGCCCCGGAGATGATGGAGGGTGTATCGTCCTCGGACGAAGATTGATGGCTTTAGAAGTTTTTTTTTTTTATAGGTTTTGTGGGTAGACCTCTATGTAAACCCTCACGAGACTATAACTCGTCCACTAGGGTCGCTTAGGGGTTCAAAGGCTTGATGCACATGCTAAGTGCATTCGTTTTCCGTCGACAAGGATTAGGTTTTATGTTTCAATCAATGTAGTAACCAAAATTGAATGAATAAAGTAAATTACATCTTCCATATTATGTCACCAGACAATGTTGTTTTTTTTTTTTGCATGCAGAGTTTAATATAGCCAGGAAGGGTAGGAAATATTTACATGCCGACCGTAAGATTCTTGCCCAAGGTAGTCGACGTGTTCTTCATCCGAGGACCATTCCGGCGGATATACGGTTGGAAGCTTATTCAAAGGTAACCCTTGGGAGGAAGAGCGATCGGCGGCTTATTCAAAGTTTACCATTAGGCGGATATCCGGGGCGCGGCTTATTCAAACCACGACCTAGGCTTTATGCATTTTCAAAACCAAAATTTTTGGATCGAAATCGAACTCATAAGACGGATCAAAAGGTTAATCTCTTGAATTCATAATTTGAAAATTTTAATCTAAAATCATTTAATTAACCTAATCAGAATTTTAGTGTTAATTAACCAAGGGCATATTAGCCATTTAGAAAAAATAAGGTTAAGGGGTGGCTTGGTTTTACTTCAAAATGACCCGATTTTTTTCTTATTGGGTATACCCCAATTAGTTTGAGTATACCCCAATCTCGCCAGGTAAAAAAAATGGAGACATTTGTCTATTTGAACAAGAGAATGAAGATCAGTTGGAGTTCTCAATCTGTATTATTAGAAAGTAATTGAGCTATTGCTCTGAGTGAAAATTTTAATTACCTTGTTTTCGTAGGTTTGCCAAAATGCATGGTAGCCGAAGCTGCAATGTCATGTGGTTTGATAATAGTTAGGCAATAGGGCAGGATTGAATATGCACCAAATCTGAACAGACCCACTCCACCAAACCTGCCCTTGGCAGAGGCAGCTAGTCCATAACCACAATTACAGCTACCAAATGCCTCAACAGCTAACTCAGAAGTTGAAAAGAGACATTTATTACATAATGCATGAATTTATATTGAAATGTCTTGTCATTTCATCTCTCTTTAGCGAATGCAAAAACGGACGAGTCTCATTAATGGAGATTTTGTTGTGTTTAGGTATCTAGGTAACATTATGGAAAATTTGCCTTGGTTATTGCTTTGAGATGATTCATATGCCAATCACTTTGTACTTATGGTTAGGCTGTTCTATGAAATTAATATGTTTGATCTATTGTCACAATTGCATCAACAAATAGGGCATGTGCCCTCTTAAGTACACACAGATCAGACAGACGGCTATGAGTAAACCCAAGAGTAGTTCTTGCCCTTGTTTTATTGAAAAAGCAAAAAAAGTACAGAAGGAAAATATATAGGCACTAGCTGGTGCAGCGAAGGAGGAAGGTAATGAAACACTAGGCAGCATCAGACATTACTTAATTCTTCTTTCGACTAAGTAGTGTTTTGAACCAATAAGCCGACATCTTAGGATACCTTTTTAGGTTGTTGTAGTCCACATACACGATACCAAACCTTGATGTGTAACCTGATTTCCATTCGAAGTTGTCGAGCAATGACCAGGCAAAGTAGCCTGTAATGTTGGCTCCTTGGTCAATTGCTTTCTTGAGTTGAATCAAATACGTCTTGTAAAAATTTATTCTTCTGGTGTCATGTAACGCCTTTGGAAGAGTAACATTACCCGGATCGTCCATGCCGTTCTCTGAAAGAAATACATTCGGGTTTCCATAATGCTCCTTAACATAGGTCAGGATTTTATATATACCCCAGGGTACTTGGTAGAGCCAAAATGAGTTTGCCCGTTGTCCAATTGGTACTCCTTTACGACTATAAGCGAATCCAACCTGCGTTTCTAATTGATAGCCTCTGACCTGGTTCTTCTTTAAAGGCTGATTATACACGTAATAGGTAGTGTACTGATTAATTCCCAAGTAATCGATTGAGCCTTTCACCATGTTAATTTCTGACTTTGTGAACTTTGGGAGTCTCGATGTGACAATCCTCTGCATTGATTTTGGGTACTCGCCGTATACGATTGGGTGAAGAAACCATCCAAGATGGAAGTCAGTTGCTCTCTGAGCAGCTTGGTGATCGGCTTTTGACTCTGTAAGTGGTTCATACCATGTAATATCCAAGAGAATTCCTATCCGTCCTTTTTGTTTTGCCTGATACTTTTGGCGGTACCTCTGAACTGCAGCAGCATGAGACAGTATGAGATGATGTGCGACAATGTACGGTTCAGTCGAGGAATCCCCTTGTGTGCAGTTTCCAAATGGCTTAGAACACCTCCCTGGAGCAAATAATCCATTGTCGTAACCCAAGGAAGCAATTACTCTTGGCTCATTGAATGTCATCCAGTTTTTCACTCTATCACCAAACGTCTTGAAACAGAAATCAGCATAATCCGCATAATCTTTCACAACATTGTGGCTTAATAGCCCTTTATACTTCTTCTCAAGTGCATAAGGAAGATCGTAGTGATACAAATTTGCGTACGGAGTGATGCCTTGCTTGAGCATGTAGTCGATCAACCTGTTGTAGTAAGCAACACCTTTCCAGTTCACCTTCCCACTTCCATGCGGAAAAATCCTAGACCATGAGATAGAGAAACGGTAAGCGTCGAAGTTGAGATGTTTCATGATATCTACATCTTCTCTGTAACGGTGATACTGATCTACGGCGACATCTGCTGTAGCATTGTTTGCAATATTACCAGGAATTGCAACAAAGACGTCCCAAATACTCGGTCCTCTACCATCTTTCTTGGCCATTCCTTCAACTTGATAAGCTGAAGTTGCAGTTCCAAACACAAAATCCTTTGGAAAACTCTCCCTACTTAACCCTCCTGTATCCAAAGAGATGCTTTCCGGCCATACACTAGATCCTTCTTCAGATGATGATGCATGAGTGACACTCAATAAAATCAGTAGCAAAAGAAACGAATGTAATCCTACCCAGCAAGGGGAGGATAAACTCCTCCTCCTCCTAACCATTATCAATGCAATAACAGGTAGAATTGACAAAATTATATTTTGCTTGTTTGAGGAAGATATGAGATGTGTGGTAGAAAGATCGATATCTGTCAGTAGTTTATAAAGAGATAAGGTTCATCGATCTAAAAGAAAAAGAAAAAAAGAGACGAGAGATGCCAAGAATGCCAGTTATCTTCTTTTCTTTCGGTCCAATAGCATTTTTTTGCGGTTCGTCGTGTAATAGTAATTCACGTTCCAGTCTACTCTCTAGATCACATTATAAAGACTAGTAAGGCCACATGTGCGATGCACATGCTTGAATTGGGTTCTTTTAACAATAACAAATTTGATAATAATGGAAAAAAAAATATCTTAAAATAAAAATTTAATATCGTTGTTTGTACTCATTACGTAGATAATTTAAAGAGCTTTCCAAATATATTAATTTTGCAAAAATCCAATGTGTATTTTTAAAGATATCTAAGTTTTAAATTTTTTTTGATATATTTTTAAAACAATGGCATTCCTGTAAATATACAAATATTAACTAAAAGCTTAGTTAATGAGGGTATTATTGTCATGTGAAAAGGCTTCACCAAAAATACCTCTTTTCTTTATATTAGTATAAGATGATAAAAAATTCTGAAAAATAAAACTCCGACACGTACAAACTGCTAGCCAGTTAGGCGCGGCCCAAATTCTCTTGTCAAGCAAGTCATAAAGCCGAACTGCCATCACCTAGAAAAAGAAAGAAGTATTGTATCATCTTTGGCGAAGTATAAAGCAGAGTCACGTGGATCGCGTCATCTTTGGCGAAGTAAAATGAGTTGTACTCCACCAATTAAGTTTGCCTATAAATAGAGACCTTAGATCATTGTACAAGGGGTTGGATAATTTGTATCGGGTGAGGTTATGTTGAGAGAAAGTAAGTTAGGGTCGTTTTGAGTTTCCACACTTGTATCATCATCATCATATTTATAATTCACATAATAAAGAAGAACTTCAATATCGCTTGTTAATCATGTCTTAGAATAGCAATAATCTTCACTTGGGTGTACTCGGATTTCCGGTAGTTATATTTAAGCGTCCGAAATGGGGAACTTATGTTGAGAGTTTACTCTCACCGACATCTACAAAAGGAGTTGAAGTTGTTCTTGAGTTTTGCTGCTGAAATCTTTTTGTAATTATTTCTCATGAAAAATATGGTTCCATAAATCTTAGAGTTTTGTTCATGCTTGAGATCAGAGAGTTAGAGAAATCTTTGAGTTCATCTTGAAAAGTTTCATTGAGATTTTAGGAAGAAAGGTCATTCTAGAATTCATAGCAAAGTTAATCTTAGTAAAGGATCGTAAACAATCTGGTGAGTCGAGAGTTGATTCGTCAGTATCAGTTGAACACGATTGATGGCAAGAGTACCAAATCGAGCAAAGCACATAATAGCAGCAAGGAGAAGTAAAATTTTAAAATCAAGAAGAGGAGGAAGAATGGAGATAGGAGAGACTTCATCCGCAGAAGGAAGACGAGGTGCACCACAAGATTAGAATGATAATCCAAATGAGGATAGGTATCGAGAAGGATCAGTTCATACAACTGATACTGAGACTGAACCAGGAGAAGGCAAGAGAATATCAATGGATAGAATATGACAATGAAGCAGTTGAGGGAAAGGCTTCGTCAAGAACGAGAAAGGGAACAAGATCTGGTATACCAAAGGAAAAGACTCACGAGACAAAATGCTAATTTAGTGCTGGAAAATCATATGCTCAATAATGAAAGGACAAATAATAATTTGCTAACGAGAACTGGTGAGTTCGAATCAAGGACAAATACGAGCTCGTCGAGAAGGAGACGACTGCGAACTAGGGATGATACACTCAATGAAGTTTATGATGACGAGGAGAGAAGAGAGTGAAGGAGGAGACACCGAAGAGAGGATAGCGAGGAGAGATAATCGAGGAGAGCGTTGGAATAAACCAGGTGAGAAGATCAGAGGCGAAGGTTCGAAGAGGAGAGGAGACGCGAGAATGAAAGAATGTACGAAGAATAGAGGAGACACGAGGATGAAACATGAAAGAAAGCACGAAGAAGAGAGGATATGCGAAGATGCGAGGAAGAAAGAAGAAACGTACGCGAAGAGGGAAGTGGAAATCTGAATCAAGTAGTCTTAAACGAATTGTGAGATATGAGGAACCTAATCAATAATCCGCGAAGAGGAGGACGAGTGCAACTCGCAGAGGCAATAGAGGAAGCAGATAAATCACCATTCGCCTATGAAATACTACAGGCAAGGATACCAGCGAGATGCACATTACCAACTTTTGGAAGCATATTTAGTGGAACAGAAAGTGCAGTGCAACACCTAAGGCAATACACTCTCTCATTAATGCAATGGGGACGAAATGATGCAGTGATGTGTAAGTATTTTCCAGCAAGTTTAACAGGAGAGGCATTGGCTTGGTTTGACGGGTTGCCAGAAAGTTCCATCTCTTCGTTCAGAGACTAGAGGATGTTCCTGGCGACTCATATAAGCAACATCATGTTAAGACCAGGAATCGAAACCCTGTTCAATTTGAGGCGAAGACCAGGTGAAAGTCTGCAATATTTGGTGATGAGATGGAGGACTGTATGTAGTGAACTCGATGGAAGAGTGGATGAAACAAATTTTATTTTGGCCTTCGTGAATGCCTGATCCCAACTGATCACTTGTACACCCAAATATTCATAATACGAAATTCCATAACAATGAATGAATTGAGGGAGTATCAAGAGGAGTATATAGCACTGGAGGAGAAGCAGGGAGAAGTTAACGAAGTCCCTTCAGCCCCATCAGAAGAATGAGCTTTGCGTCTCTTACCACGAATGACACATGAAGTAGGGATCGACTCGAAGTATGAGAAAGCGGAACCTTCAAATCTAATTCCTGCGAAGCTACTAGTTGTATCAAGCGGTGATCAAGAGTGGATTGATCAGAATCCAAGATACGAAGAACCAAGACAAAGAAACTATGAATCACGAGGCAATAACACGGGAGGTCAGCGAAGAAACAACCAAGGTCAAAGGTATGGAGAACGAAGACTAAACGCACCATCATTTGAAGATGTGAAGCTGAAAAAGCGGGGGTACAACAACCTCACCCAATATTTCGATTATCAATCTATATGGACTAACTCTAATATACTTTTAAGAGAATCAACTATATAGTTAGACTCAATCTTAATAAAAAGTATATCAAGGAGTTAATATCTCTATCTTTCGATTTGATCTTTACTCAAGCAAATGGAAATCAGCGAGTCTTTATGAAATACTAGAGAGATAAACTTGGATGGTACCAAAGACCAATATCCAAGTGTCAATAAATGTAAATCAACAACCAAAGGTTGGATATTCTAATTGATTGATCTTAACGCACAACTTGTGATATTTCAATTATATAACAAAATATAATGCGGAATAGAAATAACGAGACACCGAGAAGTTTTGTTAACTAGAAACCACAAATGCGAGAAAAACCCGGGACCTAGTCCAGATTGAACACCACATTGTATTAAGCCGCTACAGACACTAGCCTACTACAAAATAACTTCGGTTTGGACTGTAGTTGAACCCTAATCAATCTCACACTTATTCAAGGTACAGTTGCGCTCCTTACGTCTCTGATCCCAGCAGGATACTATGCATTTGATTCCCTTAACCACGATCTCACCCACAACTAAGTGTTTCTACGACCCAA